>KZ451976.1:1023994-1113951 GCA_002786265.1 Apostasia shenzhenica
CCTGGGACTTCGAGAAGGGGAGTGCCCTTGACTGCCAGTCGCTTTAGGCGCTAAGTTAGGATCTTAGGCCCGGGACTTCGAGAAAGGGAGTGCCCTTGACTGTCAATCACCGAAAGACTTGTCTTCATAAAACAATGTGAATTACAAGTGCTTTATGAATAAAATCTCCTAATGTCGTTGCCGCTCCAAGTCCTTGGCAGGAGAGTCTCGTCATGCCTTGATAGTTTGTAGGTGTTGGGGCCGAGCACATTGCGGATGATGAAAGAGCCTTCCCAGTTAGAGTTGAGCTTGCCTGATGTCATATCTCGGCCAACAGTATTTTTTAATTTCAAGACCAGGTTACCTTGTCGGAATGGTCTCCTGTGGACGTGCTTGTTGTAGTACTTTTCGATCCTTCGTTTGTGTTCTGCTTGTCAAAAAGCTATCAGTTCCCTGTCTTCTTTGAGGAGGTCAAGCTCGAGTCTCCTTGCACTCTCATTTTATTTTTTCCATTCAAGAAGAGCAGGTGGGTCAAAGTTGCTGGCGTGTTCGACCCGGGGGGAGTACATGTCTAACTCGACTGGGATGAGAGCTTCTCCCTCGAAAACAAGCGAGAAAGGCGTTTGACCCGTTGCTGCTGTTGGCGTACAGTTGAGTCCCTAGATAGCCGCCGGGAGCTCGGCCGCCCATGATGAGCCAATCTTGTCAATCCGCTTTCTTAGGGTGTTGAGGAAGTTTTTGTTCGACTCCTCTGCCTGGCCATTAGATTGTGGGCGTCAAACTGATGCGAAGCTCAGGTTGATACCATTTTCGGAGCATAGATTTCGGACTGCTCGGCTGGTGAAGGCGGTTTCGTTGTCGCAGATTAGAGAGAGGGGAACGCCGAATCTGCATACGAGCTGTGTCCATATGAAGTTTCTGACATCCGCGCCCGTCGGCTGTGCCATTGCCTTCATCTCGACCCATTTTGAAAAGTAGTCCGTTGCAAGCAGCACGTGGCGCAAGTTCCTTCTCGATTTCGGGAATGGTCCCAAAAAGTCGAGGCCCCACTTCGAAAAGGGCCAAGAGCTGGTTATGGGGTGCAGCGGAGCCGCCGGTTGCCTAGGAATGTTCGAGTAGATCTGGCATTGGGGGCATTTCTGGCTGAATTCCTTGGCGTCCCTCTGAAGGTTCGGCCAGTAATATCCCTAGCGTAGGACTTGTAGGGCGAGGTTCTGTTCCGCGGCGTGGGTTTCGCAGTCTCCGACGTGGATCTGTTCGAGTATGGTTCTCGAGTCCTCTTCGCGGATGCATTTGGCCAGGGGTGAAGAATAGCATCTCCTAAACAATTGACCTTGGGACATGATGTATCTAGCGGCTTTTACCCAGAGCCTGCGAGCCTGATGTCTGTCGTTCGGGAGCTCGCCCATCTGGAGGTAATGCTGGATGTCATTCATCCAGCTTCCAGGGCTGGAATCTATGTCGAAGGCTTCAGGGTCTTTGAATGCGGGGAAGAGGATGTTTATCGCGCCGGCCCTTTCTTCTTTGGCGAGCTCGTCCGCCAGCGAATTCATCTTGCGGGGGATGTGAAACAGGAAAGCCTGGGCGAAATGTTGGAGGAGAGTTTTGGCAAGCTGGGAATACCTCTTGAGCACTTCGTCCTTTGTCTGGTAGGATCCTGTTAACTGGTTCACCATTAGTTTGGAGTCGTTGTAGACATGGAGGTGTCGCGCTCCGAGTCCCTTGGCGAATTTGAGCCCAGCAATGAGGGCCTCGTATTTGGCCTGATTGTTCGTAACGGGGAAGTGTATCTTCCCTGATCTTTGAAGTCGAATTCCCCAGAGACTGGTGAGGACGACGCTGATTCCTTGGATGCGCTCGTCGGAGGCCCCGTCCACATGGAGGATCCAAGGCTGTGGTTTTTTTGGAAGTTCAGACTGTTCGGCTGTTGTCAGTTCGGCGACAAAGTTGGCTAGTGCCTGGCTCTTCGTGGCTGTCCGTGTGAGGAAGTCGATGTCGAACTAGGAGAGCTCTACTGCCCACTTCTGCAACCTTCCGGAGATTTCGGGGGAGTGGAGTATTCTCCGGAGGGGCTGATCCGTCATCACCTTGATGGGTGAGCTTGGAAGTAGTAGCGTAACCTGCGAGCGGCAGAGATCAGCGCAAAAGAGAGTTTTTCGAGGGGAGGATACCTCACTTCGGCGTCATGAAGGATGTGGCTGATATAGTGGATCGGATGCTGTCGGCCAGCCTCCTCTCGAATAAGTACTGTTGACACCGAATTGTCGGTAGCGTTGAGATAGAGGAGGAGATCTTCGTCTTGGATTGGTGCGGAGAGTAGCGGCGGCGATAGCAAGTACTCTTTCAATGACTGGAAAGCTTTCCCGCAGTCCTCATTCCATGTCTGGTGCTCACCTCGGAGAATTTTGAAGAAAGGGAGGCAGCGTTCGCCGGATTTCGATATGAATCTGCTGAGCGTCGTGACCTTTCCGTTCAATCTTTGTATGTCCTCAACCGTTCGAGGTGGCTTCATCTCTTGTATGGCCTGAATTTTCTCAGGGTTCGCCTCGATACCTCTAGCCGACATCATGTACCCCAGGAATTTGCCGTATAACGAACCTAAAATGCTCTTGAGAGGGTTGAGCTTGATGTTGTAAGTTCGGCAAGTGTCAAGCGTTTCACAGAGATCTTCGATGTGCTGTTTTATGCACTTGCTCTTGATTAATACGTCGTCGACGTATGCTTCTATGTTCCGCCCTTTCTATTTTTTGAACACGGTATCGATCATGCGCTGATAGGTCTCACTCGCGTTCTTCAAGCCGAAAGGAATCACCTTGTAGCAGAAGGTTCCTTGGTCGGTAATAAATGAGGTGTGTTTTTCGTCGTCTTCGATCATTCGGATTTGATATTAACCTGAGAAGGCGTCGACGAAACTCATCATTGAGTACCCTGCCGAAGAATCGAAGAGCCTGTCTACTTTTGGCAAGGGATAGAAATCTTTCGGACATGCTTTGTTTAGATCTGTAAAGTCCACACACATCCGCCATTTTCCAGAATTCTTTTACCACTACCACATTTGTGAGCCATGACGGGTAGGTGATTTCCCTGATGAATCCGGCGCCCAGGAGCTTTTCGACTTCCTCCCGAATAGCTCACTGCTTTTCGCCACCGAAGTTTCTCTTCTTCTGTCTGATGGGAGTTATTCCTGGTTTGAGGCTTAGCCGATGTTCGGCTACAGCCCTATCTATCCCTGGCATGTCACTAGGTTCCCAGGCAAACACATCAAAATACTCGGAAAGTAGGGTCGCCAAAGCGGGTTTTTCATTATCAGGAAAATCCTTGGAAATTAATACAGTTTTTCAGTCAGCAACAGTTACATGATCATTTTGTTCGATTGGTAGTAAGGCGTCATCTCTGGGATCCAAGTGGTCTGTGTGGAGGCGCGCATTTATTTCAAAATATTTTCTGGCGCCGGCCTTGTCCCCCTGATGGTAGCGATGCCGAACGACGTGGGGAACTTCATGCACAGGTGGTAGGTGGACGCGACCATCTGGAATGCCGCCATTGCAGGTCATCCCAGGATTGCATTGTAGCCAAAAGGGGCGTCCATGATGATGAAGTCGATGTCCTTCACTAATCTTCTGGGACCCTCTTCGAGGGCTACCCGCAGGATGGCGTAGCCTGCGGGACGGTAGACGTCGCCGGAAAAACTCGAGATTATCAGGGATGGGGGAAGAGGTTTGCACTGACCAATGTCCATCTCGTTGAAGGCGCGGAGATATAGTATGTCGACCGAACTGCCGGTGTCGACTAAGGTTCGGTGGACATCACAAGCTCCGATCTCAGCAATGATGACTATGGGGTCATCGCAGTTGACCCCTTCTCTGGGAAGGTCCCCTACGGTGAAGACAATGTCAGGCAAATGAGGGGGGAGTTCGACTGTGCATACCTCTCGGTATTTTCGAAGACCGCAGTTGTAGCCAAAGCTTGACAAGACGACCTTCTTGCCGTCGGCTTTCGACGTTACTGGTGTCGGAGAAGTGATCGCTAGGGGCTCATCGCGTGGAAACAGCGGCCGTGCCACTTTTGGCAGGGGCCCCTCGATCCTCTTGTAGCCGGTGAGGTAGCCATTCTCTATATACTCATTGACGAGCGCCCAAAAAGAGTGGCACTCGAAGAGGAGATGACCGTAACGTTGGTGGAACTTGCAAAACTTCGTGGGGTCCTCGCCAGGTTAGGGTGGCTGGCGCTCGCCACGGCTCTTGATGAAGCCCTTGTCACTGAGGATCAAAAATATTTCTTCGATGATGTAGACAGGCGTAGTAGGACGTGGGGAATCACCTTCGAACTTGTGCTTCCCGTGGGAGGGGGAGAAATTCCGGTCTCGAAAGCTCCTTCTGGGGGTGTTGGAGTCCGTCTTCGAGATCTCGCCCTTCTTATCTTGGGGCGAAGCGACCTCCTGCTTCGCCTTCGCCTTGAGGGCCTTTGCGTCCTCGAGATGGATCCGTTTTTCGGTGCGGGCCCTGGCCTCCATCATTGTCTTCAGCATGTCATCGACGAAAGAGTCATACAACTCCCCAGGCAGAATGCTGTGGACGAAGATCATGGTTGATCTGTCATCGGTAGTGTCTTTCGTCTTCATGTTCATCTTCGAGAACCGGTCCACGTACTTGCGCAATAATTTGTCAGGAGCCTGCCTTATTTGCCAGAGCTCATGGATTGTTCGGGAGGTAGTCCTCGAGGTTCCGAATCTGATGCGGAACTGTTCGGAGAACTACAAGAAGCTTTGGATGGAGCCTTGGGGAATTTCGTCGAGCCAATCCAACGCCAGACCTGTCAGAGTATTCCTGAATAGACGACACTTGTATGCTTCTGAGACAGGGTCACTCGTTGCTAGGGCGTTCTCGAAGCGCTTCACGTGCTGGGCCGGGTCAGTGAGGCCGTCGTAGTCGCTGATCCGGAGAGTTTTGTAGGCGCGCGGTGCCGGCGCTGCCATTATGGTAGGCGAGAAAATCGTATCCACCGGGGGAGCCGGAGGATATACCTCGGGTTGACTTTCGGCGGCAGCGTGGGTGCTAGCCTCCTCAGTGGGTAATTCGACTCGCTCCGCACCCAGCTGTAGAAGCGGGCCTTCGAGGGGTAGAGCTAGGGGAAGGGCTCATTGCTGCTGGAGGAGGGCCGGTAGGTTGGCGAGGAAAGTGTTCATTGTTTGGGTAAGCGTGGCGACCGTGTTTGTAAATGTTTGAAGTTGCCGGTCGTCTGTGGTAGGATCGTCCTGGGGTAAGCGCGTTGTCTGTTGTTCGCCTGGTGACGGAGTGTTTTCGCCATGAGTGTCTTCCATGGGTGTTTGAAGGGATCGAGTTTGATCCTGCGTGAGGGCACCAAATTGTTAAGACAAGAAACAATCAAATTTTTCACGTGAAAAACCAGCTGAGCGGAAAAACCACGGCTCCTTTCGGTGAGGCTTCAAAAATCACTAGAATCACTCTCCTTTCGGGGGGGCACGCCCTAGCCTTTGCTGTAGGATGTATGGGCGGTACGGTCTGACGGCGGGAGAGCCCATACCTCTTGAAAGCAGTATGGTCACCGATACTTCGCCAGGCGCCGGTCAGTTCTGCCTTCTGCTGTTCGTCTCGGTCTCTTCGGCGTCTGCTGTTCGGGGTGATGCCTTCTCATGTTCGACGTCGAGCGCTTGTGTCATTGATGCCACGTAAGCTTCCACGTGTGCAGTCCAGATGATGGAGCGTGGATCTAGATGCAACAGAATTTATTTAGTCAATGTATTGTTATTTTCTTAAATAAATATAGTTTTGTATATTGAGATCTATATAAAATATGAAATTAAATTGAAAAATGTTAAAATATGTATGAAATATGAAACAAAATAAGTTGTTTATATTGAAGTTTCTATAGAATATAAAAATAAATTAATTTTTATTGTTAGGAAATAGTAATAGAGGTGCCTTTTTTTTAAGCTAAGCCATCTTTGCTTTCTAAGGAATGTTGTGAAACAGAGACAAATTTATCCCTAATTAATTTTTGCATATTTATTTTATATCCGACACAAATTTTAAGTAAAATGTTAATTATATTTTACATTTTATATAAATTTTAACTAAAAATATTTTTATTTTACAACTCACATCTTTTACAAATTTTAATATTAAAAATTTAAAAATAATTTTATTTCTCTATGGCCCATCAAAATAATATTAATTTAAAAACAAAAATAATAATAATAAATAAATTTTTTTAATCATTTTACATAAATTTTAATATAAAAAAATATTATTTTATTCACGTAATTTATAAAAATATCAATTTTATTTCAAATTTTAAACTAAAATATTCAAATTATGTATTTTAATTTAAAATATAAAATAAAATTAATATTTTTATTAAAAATTATTGAGCATATAAAGTAAAAAAAAAAATTTATATTAAAATTTGTGTAAAATAATTAATTAAAAAAATTATTTATTTATTATTATTATTATTATTTTTAAAATTAATACTATTTTGGTCCTTACACCAAACAGGATCTTAGCCTTGTTTGACGCGAGGACCAAAACAGGACCAAAACAGTACTAATTTAAATAATAATAATAATAATAAATAAATTATTTTAATTATTCTATACAAATTTTAATATAAAAAATAATATTTTACTTCACATACTCAAAAAATTTTAATAAAAATATAAACTTTATTTCACATCTTAGATCAAAGTACTCAATTTGAATATTTTGGTCTAGAATGTGAAATAAAGTTGATATTTTTATTTTAAATTGTTGAATATGTAAAGTAAAATAATATTTTTTATATTTGAATTTGTGTAGAATAATTTAAAAATTTTATTTATTATTATTATTATTGTTTTTTAAATTAGTACCATTTTAGTATTGTTTTGATCCTCACGCCAAACAGGACCGTATAGAATGGGGGAGTAGACAAGCATGACATTAGTCAAACCAGCCCTCATCATTTATTGACATATCCATAACAAAAACAATACGTGGCCCAAAAAATGCAACACATCACAAAGCTCGTAATCCGTCCGCAATCTAAGTGTCTTGGATTCCATTTCACATGAGAAAAGCTTATTTGTGGTATCAAGCTGTACTTTCTCGCTCCTCGGTGTTTGGGCCTGATCATTCTAACCAACAATGTCTTAACAATCTCGTGCCGTCACTTCGACGAGAAGACGCAAGAATGTTTATAATTCCTTGTCCCAATAAGCTTTAGAGGGTTTTTCTTTCCCTTTTCAGTCCTTGGCCTGCTTCTTGCTTTCAAAACCTTAAAAGTTCCATGAAGAGACTTGCTGCCTGCAGCAGAGGCATGTCTAGACTCTAGAGAGGTGCTGCTTAGCTGAAACACTGTTTATCGATGCCATACCGTTATGATCTCACACGACACTGATTCTAATTATTCTCGACTACGGTGTTACAAGGACGAGGAAGAGTGGGTGCGCTGTCGGCAACTAAATTTTTCAACAAAATACATACACAGCACGCTATAAAAATTATAAAAAAAAAATAATTAATTTCTCATACAATATGTATATTTCGTATTTGTATTATATATATAGTATATTTTTTTCGACATTGCATTAGAAGAAAAAAGATTTTCATGTACATGATTTCTTGGCCTGCAAAAATTTACTACTGGATACCCTATCTTCTCTTTTTGTATTTCTCATTACTACTACTCAAACGAACATTAATTTTAATTTTTCTTGTTTCTTCTTTTCGATGAGAACATAAATTTCCCTTCGTTCTGTTATACTCAGCAAAGAAACCGACACTTCTTGAGAGGAAAAGGGACCAGTTCTTTCTAACTGTATGTGCCTCCAAAGTCCAACTAACCCTAAACCTAAACCGGCTGCAGTAAAATATTATGCGTATAAAACAGCATTATGTTCCCTTACAGGCATTAGATTCTTCTTCTATTGTCTGTCCGAGATTTCTTCAGAGCTGGGCCACTGGTATGCTCACTGCTTGATTGTATCTGAAACGCAGGAGCAATTACAGAAGCTTTTTTTTTTAAGCAAAAAACAAATAAAAAATACAATATATTTCTGTTCTCAAAGATTAACGCAAATATTATGTACCTCTTCAAGCTTATCCCTGACCAATTGCACCGTTCTATTCATTGATGAGGACGGAAAATAGTCCTGAAATGACAACATTTTGTTTACAACAAATAAAATTAAGGGTAAATATCATCTAGGATCTTAAGATTTGGCCTCTTACTGAATTCCTTTCTAATGGGTTCTTAAAGTTCAACATCTATGTCATGCCAATCTATAAATTTGAATTTTATTCTAATGAGTCCTTAAAGCATTTTTTTTTTATATTGATTCCTCCATTAAGTGAAGTCTCAGCTAGATCCATAGGCAGGGTTATAGTAAACACTACTAAAATACTAAAACTAAGCCCACCTTATTGGAAGATACATGGTCAAGAAGTTCCTTTCCAGGCTCTCGCGTCTCTCTGCAGTGACGGTACAAAAATTAGTGAAGGCTCGCTGTGCAAAATGCTTATTTTCATGCAGTGAAAGTGTATTTACAATTGGGGTACTGAGATTTTGCATTCCTTTCATCTAGTGGCAAATTATTTAGGATCATTTTACATATCCCTCCACCTTCTTACTCCATCTCTCCTCATCTCCCCTCTGTCTCTCTCCATCCTTTGCTGCCCTCTAGATAGGGAGAGAAGGGAGGTCGCAAAGGGGAAACTGGGAGAGAGGAAAGAGAGGGGATCGATTGAAACTGGAAGAGGGAAGTGATTAGATAAGTAGGTAAAAAAGAAGAGAAAAACAGCAAATATGCATTGATGGGAAAGAGTTTCTTAAAACGACACATAATATGTAGGGAAGTGATTGGACCGCATTAAAATATGAAAACCTCAAAGACCTACAAGAAAATGAGAAATCAAAATTGATGGGAAAGAGTTTCTTAAAACGATACATAATATGTAGACCTGCATAAAAGATAGGCCAAATGACAAGGACTCGGATATATTACACCCCAAAAGAAATTATAAGGTGTCCTCTTGAGTATGAAAAGGCGTTGAGAAGTACCTTTGCTTAAATTTTAACTGCATATTTGATCCATCTGGTCGTTGAACTACAGTAACATGTCATCACATAAGGGATTGTTGCAGGGGAAAATTAGCATAAGCTATGAAATAGTAACAGAATAACCTTACGTCTTATTCGTGCTAGAACTTCTCTCCTTCTTCCTTCAAGTTTATCCTGGGTGTCAGAAAGGCTCTCAAATTCAGGAGCATATGATATCTGAAGCCGATTCCCAAAGAAAACTGACTCGTCCAATTTTCTCTTTGCAAATCTTTCAAAGAAAACCATTTTTCGGGTCAAACAAGGCATTGGTACAACAAAGATACATGTTGGCTTAAGGATTGCTACACCAAAAATTAACTAATTCACAGGAGTAAACCGTAGGTATATGTTGACCAACATATTTACTCATAGTTGAGTAAAACAGTATATTTCACGACACCCTCCTGAAAAGTACATACATAACACTCAATAATAATTGAATAACATGTCCACTCATACTTTATACTTACGTATACAACACAAAAAAATTTAATACGATCAACACACCATTCTAATGAAATTAGTATATTCCGTTTGGGTTGAAGCTTTATCTACAAAATGAGCACCCAAATCTATATATTTACCTAGATAGCAAGAAAATAATGTTAACAACAATAAGGCACACTTCATGTACTCCTCATTAATCAGCCCCCAAAAGCTCGTCATTCTTGCAAACTTATCAATTCAAATAATTGTAGCCGCAACCGGTCCATCTATCTAATTTCTCCTCAGAAGTTTGTCATTCTTGTCAATATTGTTTCAAATGCTCATCATTCTCACTCTCATGAAAGCTTGTCATTCAAGTCAATTTATGTTCTTGATCCAATTTTCAAATGTAATTGTGTCATGTCTCTAGACTCATTGCACCTAAGCGATGCCCTACTGAAACACGTTAGTTTCAAGCTGAATACCACATCTTTCGGTTTGAGATGGTCAGTTCTCATTAAACCTTAGCAATGAGAGTTATCTAGATGTTGAAGAACTTTTACATTTTAAAATACAGAAAAAAATTAGAGGATTGAATATGTAAATTCCATACTAAGTTTGAAGGAATATGCTAGAATGGCTATTAATTGGAGTGCTAAAATTTTTTTTTTAATTCTGCTGATGTAAAAGATTGGAGTCCTGAGAATCATTTCCCACAAGAATCATGAGTATAGAAAAGGAACCAATAGCCATCTAGGAAATAACACAATATGTAAGGTAATTCAAGGCGAGTCTCTCTACATCCACCGTCGCACCAGGCATATGAATTCCACTATCAAAGAACCAAAGGTTTGCCCTTAGGCAATTACAAACCAAAAAAGGGAAAATACAAAAATCACAAGATGTCCTGATGAGATATTTATAGGCGGCAGCCTGCTGCAAGTTTTCAATTAAAATAGAATTCGACTTCTAGTCACCAGCGATGATGTCATTGTGTCAAGAACAAGACATGTGTCTTCCCAAGCAATTAGGTTGTTTGTAATCGGCAAACAGGCAGTTAGAAATTGGTAACCTGAAGGTGCCCTTTTGATAGTTAAATTGACGGCTAGGATTGAAGGTGACGTCCTTACAACTGAATATAAGATAGGGCAAAACGCTGACGTGCCGGTAGACTTTCAGCTGAATTCTGTTAGGGTACAACTGGCCTAAAAGCTCTACTGCAAAGCATGACATCATACCCGAATTTATATTATTAATGACAATTCGTCGAAATTGAGATTTGCAAATCCACCAGATAGACGAAGGCAATTACCGAACTTGACATGTACCATATATTGTAGGCGATACTTGGCTATCATCGTCTACAATGTTAACTATGGTGAATCTAGGCACAGAGTTCTGATGACCGCCACGTGTATAGTTGCAATGCAATGTCAAATCTATGAGTATACAAATTCTTCATGTTGTGTAGGGAAATATGAAAAGAATATGTAATATTATAAATGTTAAGTGCAAAATATATGTAAAAGCCCAAAAGTAAAATGAGGTATGCCAAACTAAGTTTGCAC
The DNA here is from genome assembly GCA_002786265.1 of Apostasia shenzhenica. NCBI lineage: Eukaryota > Viridiplantae > Streptophyta > Magnoliopsida > Asparagales > Orchidaceae > Apostasia > Apostasia shenzhenica. The sequence continues at coordinate 1,035,067 of KZ451976.1, forward strand.
CGACTTAAATGATGCAAAAACTATGGTAAGAATATATTAATAGCACTACCATTATGGATTTATTCATGCCGTACTGGCAGTAATACCAAAGCCAAAGCCTATAGAATTACTTCAGCCTTAAATCAGTCCATAAGTAGACGTCCTTGCATCAGCGTTACTTCAACTATAAATCATTTAGTAAAGCAGTCATCAAAATACATAGCTCCAAATCAAACATGGATTGTTTAGGGAAACAGGTGGGTAACCGACAGACCATGGCACAGCATTAGTCATTAACAGACTTCCTTAGAAAACTGCTGGTTTAAGAATTAAACCAGTTTCTGTTCTTTTTGGCAAAACTAGACAGCTAAGGTAATAACCCTTTGAAAATAATATCAAGAAATTTTTAGCTAATAGAGTGATTCACCTTGCGTGGCTGACCTGTGAAAATTTTATCCAATAAACATCAGTGAAAGGCTCACAGCCCTCTGCATCCATAGGTTTGCACCTGCCAAGTGGATAGGTGAGGTGAGGGGAGGAAGGGACATACAAATTGAAAAAACTGGATAAATATCTTCCTAACATGGAGCCAGAAAAAAAGCTCATTCAAAATAAAATTTAGAAGAAAAAAGGAAATGCATTTAAAGGGGGTGTATAGCTCAATGCAATCTAAATGTTAATATTATTTAGATGTCAATGTCATCTAGATATCTATATTATCTAGTAATTATTATTTATTCGATTTAAAGTCATTATGTTATGATCAGACTTTAGGGACCTAAAAGTAATTTACCATAAGAAATTAGATCCTTGCATCTTTTGTCTCTCATTACAACTTTCATTGCTTCTAGATGTCATCATAGACTGGAAATTTGCACTTTTTTTTGCAATGTTATCAAAACACATCACAAACCAAACAATTGTTCTCTCCCAATGACATGACAAAATCACAATAACATTTAATTAAATGTAGCCTAAGAGAGTTTACCAAGATATAAGTGTGCCTCATCAAAACCGTTCACATGTCCTAGACATCATCTCTTCATCGAAAGACCAAGTCAACATATTAAAAAAGCTCAAGTCCCTATACATCAGGCAACTTCACTAAATGAGGGGTCTTCCCCAGTACTCGTAGTAGGCCCCTTGTACTCGTACCCTTCGAGTATAGCCTCCTCATTAGCCCGCATGAGTAGCGAACATCCCCTTCGCCTGAGTGCTAGCAAGGCAGATCAATTTATCTGCTTCTGCTCCAATACCTTACGAACTCCACTCTCTCCTGTCACATCGTTACGTATCTTTGGAGGCAGAATAAGTCCTAACATCCAAGAAGCTTCCACCATCATTGCGTTTGTGGCGAATGAGTTTAAAGGGGACAACGTAGCGGTGTCCTATGGGCTTCCAAGCCACTAATCAATAAACCACTTCTTAGGCACCACAATGCCCACTTCCCTCTGGCAGCTACAGATGGCTATTCCACCTGTCTCTGTCAACTAATATCAGATCGTCCTTTAGAAGAGAAAGAAACAACAAGGAAAATAGGAGAAAGAAAAGAAAGGCAAAAGTGAGAAAGTTTTAGTTAGGAGAGAAAGACACTCTATAATTCGCCTTGGAGGAGCTTTCATTTGGATTTTAGTGCAATCCTTTTGCTGAGCTGATCGATGGATATAGGAGGATCTCTCCAAACCACCTTAAATTATTGACTCCTTCATCCACCCTTTTTTCTTATCATTAACCTATTTTTGTAGTACATAGTGATCTCATTCTTCTTCGGACTCCTTCTCCAAAGTTGATTTTTATCGTCAACAAAGAGCTCTTAAGAAATACCCAAACTAGAGAATATAATTACAGTTAGGTTAATTATACTGCAACTTAAAATTAGATTTATTCCTGTCTCAACACGCAAGTCCAACATAACTAATGCCAAGAAAGCACCTGAAACAAACATTTTTTTTAAAATAAACATCTATGAAAAACCACAGCCAAAAACACATTATGATATACCCATTACAAAATGAGACATCTATTAAAAGCATTCTGTTATGTTTAGAACATAAAAATAAAAATTCTCAAAGGTACCCTATTAAGCAGCTGTTGCCTGTTGGACACTCAAATAAGATGTAGAAGTATTTATGAAGCAGAGTATAACCTTTCTCAATCAATGGACAACTAATTGAAACTACTTACTCTTCTATATCTCCATAAGATCCAAACAGCTTCGCTAGCTCCTCCCCGCATCCAAGGGCTGGAACGTTCCTCACGATCAAATACCTGCAGGCATAGGAATTTGGGTTACCTAATAAATGAATTATGGCTTGATGCAGTGATGGAAGAAAATGATCTCAGTTAGGGATTTCCTTCACTATGAATCTTACTTCGATTCATCGCAAACGGTGTAGACTCGAACGGCCGGCGGACCGTCTCGACCTCGCGTCATCTCCCAATTCTGCGGATGAGAAGGAAAAGGTGTTTTAGCTTCCCACCTGAGCGGACTATCAAATAGCTAGATCCGTTGGCAGCCGAGGAAGCAATTGGGAAACTGCAGCTCGTGAGCGTCCAGCCAGACATTTGACATTCAGCAAACAGTGCCTTTGGAATTGCTCGCTCGCGAAACCTAGCACTTGGAGGAAGGCAAAACATACCTGTACAGAGATCTCGACGAGGGTTCGACGCTGGATACCGCACACGATATGGTGAACGATCGATCAACGTATCAGCGGATCCACCGCCGGCCGACGAGGAACACGATAGTAGGTGTACGGATCGCCCACAGCTCAACGAGGGTTAGAAGGCGGCGGCGACGACGGCGGCGAGGGGCAAAGCGCTCTGCGGGACGATGTAAGTAGTTTAGAACTAGTCGAGAACGACGGTCCAAATGAGTACAAGGCAAAATAGTTATCGTATTTACAATAATAAAAATACATACATAAATATATTTTTTAAGCACATTCCAACAAATTTTAATATAAAATTTTATATCATTAATTTTATTTAATATTTTATATAATTTTTAATATAATTAATTAATTTTATTTTTCAAAGCATATTTTAAGTTTAAAATTTTCATTTCAAATATTATTTTGATAAGTGTTAACATCTGGATCATGCGCTGCATCCTGGCCGAATACGTGGCACCTGACAGGCCTGTACTTGATTGATTTGCTGATTCTACTCCCAGTTTTGCAGGACCATTGACCCAGGTCAAACCTCGGGCACGAGGATTCAACCAACCATCGTCCACGACGATCCAGGATAAAACACTCGTACCCCGGGCACGAGGGTACAAGGTAAACATCTGTCACAATCAACTTCACCTAACTCACTCTTCCCCAGAAAAGTACCAACATTAAACGATTCCTACATCCTCGTACAGCTGCAGACTCCTCCAGCGACAGGTAAGCGGCGCTCAGAGCCCAGGCCATCATTCCACCTACGGAAAACCAGGGTGGAGCTATGTACGCCAACGGTTATAAAACCGTTGAACAGTCCCAGCTGAAGGAAAAGGAGGAGGAGACAGGGAGATAGAGGAGATCAATAGATAGACAGAGGAAAAGAGAGAATAGTTATTCATTGTATCAGGACCCCAACTGAGGGGCTCCTAATCTTCTTCTTCTTCTTCTCCTTCCTCTTCCTCTTTTCTTCTCAGAACATTGTACAGCCTTCAGGGCTATCTTCTCCTTATTAGTGAAACTCCTTCGCTGACCGGCTGGTGGACGTAAGGGATTTCCTCCATGAACAACCTTAAATCCCTGTGTGCTTTTCTGGTTGCTTCGAACTAATTTTCTCCTTGAGCCTCCGTCAACGGGCTCACCCCCTTTGCGCGCCGCCGTCTTCCGGAACTCTCTCTCTTTGGTGTTTCCTAGGACCCCCACATCCTACGTCAACAATAAGCAACCAAGTATCTCTAACATAATACTCACCTGCTATCATACAATATCAATTTAATTAGTTGCAAGGAGATTATATGTAAAAATTTATATTTAAATATGATTTTAGCCTGCAGAAACATAAATGAAGTGTTTTTGCATAATTTTTTTTATTTTCATATTCAATTGTATTTCAATAAAAAATTTAAATTCTGCATATTTATTAGATCAATATAAATTTAAAATATAATAAATATATTAAATGCCAATGATATGTTCTAATATTTCCAACTTAATAAGCATGAATTTATAACGTGATAAATATAAATAAAAATTTAAACTCATCACATATTAAATTAGATTTAAAATATTTCTTTATAAATAAATATAAAAATAGCTTTTTCTTATTCAAATATAATGAAATACAAAATATTCTACGTAGAAACTTTTTTGTATTGCAAATATGCTATTTTATGTGACTTTCGCACTCAAATATAAAAATTACATTAAATATCATTAATAAGTCCTTATTTTTCAACTTCATGAGCATAAATTTAAAATAAGATAAATGTAAATAAAATTTTATAAAATACGAAATTAACTTTTTTTATATTTAAATATAATAATAAACAAAAAATTTAGAAAAAACACTCATGGCAATCAAAAAAATTCATAAAAATTTATTTTTTTGTATTTAAATAAGATGAAATACAAATAAATGCTGCACAAGAACACATTTTGTGTTCTAGTACGGCACACTTTATCACCGAGCATTTCTGCGCGTGAAACTCATGCTACTACATGGCATAATTTTATTAGTTACGCACAAATAATAAAAATTGAGGTCCTGCGCTCAAGAATTTCATTAATCGTAAATGAGCATTTGTATTTTTGATCGATTTTAATCCAAAGAGCAAGAAAGTTATGAATAAAAATTTTTCTGGACTTTTGTGAAAATGTGATCTTGATATAGGCTTTTTCTTTATAAAATAAAATAAAATATTTTCTTTTTCCTTACTTAAATTCACCAGTAAATGAACTACAGTAGTACCAAATACAATGCCCCCATGATCCTGAATCACAACCTCCTTTTTCAATTTACACATCAACGTTCACCCAACCTAGAGTTCCACGAATTTACTAATAAGTTAACTAAATTTACTAAATTATCAAATAAAATAAAACTTAATCAACCAAATAATCAAATAAATTAAAAATCTAAACCATAATTAGCCAATTTATTAACCAATTGATTAAAGCTGCTAGACTCATAAAAAAAAAGAAAATAAATTTTATTATCAATAATTAAAAAACAGTTCATAAAAATAACTTAGACTGACAAAAAAAGAACCTAATACAATCAAGAATACAAAAAATTAAGCACAGCACAAATGAGAGTCAATCTCAAAATAGCAGGAACGAAAACAAGATTAACGAAAAACCAAGCTTTTTAGGACTAAAAAGGACTCAAAAAGTAGTAGCATAACAAGGGAAATGATGATTCTTAACAATATTCAGGTACAAGCTAAAAGATTCTCAAAATAATGGTTCCAGCAGGTATAGAACTAATCATAAAAGGTTCGACGTGCAACAAAAGCACACTATAATGTAATCTAGACGTACGATTTATTAGATCAAAAACCTAACGACAACATTAATGGTGCCCATACATCTGAGTAGAGTCATACTGACCACCATATCCAGGCTGGGGAGAAACGCTCTTCACATAACCACCTGGAGCACTTGCAGGAGGAGCACTCCCGTATCCGGACTGCGGTGGCATTTGCTGATCGTAGTACCCTGAAGGATTTGTAGGCTGCGCATACCCCGGCTGCCCACTGACGGCTGCAGGAGTTCCATAACCTGAACTCGGAGCACTTCCACTGTATCCCGTGTCAGCAGCACCGCCTTGGTTGTACCCGTAATTCACGTTAGTTTGTGCAGTCTGATCACCATAGCTTGGCTGTGAAGTTGGATACTGGCCATAGCCACCAGATTGTGGAGCAACTTGCTGTCCACCCTGGGCATATCCAGGGCCAGTTTGGCTGCCATGTTGAGGATAACCAGCTGATGGCTGCTGTGAGTATCCGTCTGCCGGTCCAGAACTCATCCCATAGGTTTGACCATAAGGGGGTACTTGCTGAGTTGCAGCAGTTGAACCATAAGGATATGGCTGTTGTTGCATCGGGGTGGTTGGTGGATATGAACTCGGAGCTTGATACATTGGATCGCCGGGCTGGCTGCCTCGTGGTGGGCCATATGATGAAGGTGTCTCGTGACGAGGAGGGCCATAATATGCATTTGATTGTGGGCCGTACATTCCAGACTGTGGACCCACAGGCTGCGGCTGACCATACATCTGCTGGTTTTGCAGCTGATTATCGTATTTGGGCTCGTTATAACCATGGGCATAGCTTTGATGAGTAGGTGGGGGCTGTTGATATGGAGGTGCTTGAGTCTGACCGTAGTTATAGTTCATAGGAGCATGTGTTGAGGGTGGAGCGGATCCAGGTACTTGGTTTGATGGTTGAGTGATTGGACCCGGACCGCTTTGGTTATAGTAATCATAGCCAGAATGTGGTGGACCAGGCTGTGATGGGACCGCTGCTGGTGGCCTTTGCTGATCCCAGGTTGAGCCGTAGGGGCCTCTTGGAGGGGGTTGCTGTGAATAGGAAGCATATGGCTGAGGGGGATAATGGGTTTGCTGAGGTGGATACATACCTCTCTGCTGATGATCATATCCCATAGCCTGTTGTGATGGAGTTGCTGAGCGTGGTCCCCATTGGGACAGTGGAGACGGCCCACGAGGGCGGAAAGATTGCTGACTATATCCGCCAGAATGTGGCGATGATCGAGAGGGACCCTGAAAGGGTTTAGAAGTAAGTCAATCTAAGATGTAAGAATACATTGAAGCAAAGATGATATTTTGGATAAATGCTCCACAGAATATACAGGAAAAACTATTGACATTGTTACTGATGATGATACATAAACTAGCTACGAGTAGGGGAATGAAAATTCAGTGCATGAGAAAATGAAAATGAAATCAAAGAAAATGAAGCAAAAACTATAAAGCTTTAACATAATTCCGAAAAAAACTATTCAATTTAATAATCAGGGTAATAAATGCCATATATATCTTGCATAACAGCCATAAAAGAATATCAGAATATATGTTCATCAACGACTTAACTATAAGGCAACATCAGTAGTAATAAGTAGCATCATTTCACAGAATCAGTCAAATATAAAGCATAAGTGAACAAATGCAATGTTGAATAACAAAGTTTCCAATACAATATTGATGTTGGGAAAGAAATTACAATAGTAATAGAAAGTGACATCGATTCAATTGAAGTTAAGAGAAAACATAATACAGATAAGATTATATAATCTACTAACCATGGTAAGTCACAACTTGACTCATTCCACAACAGAAACAAAACCCAATATCAGGATATAAATGCATGACAAATTAGCTACCACAGTAAATCACAGGTACTTTAGATAAGTTCTTCACAAAAGCAAAGCTGAATATGAATAAAAATTGACTATCAAAACTTGCATCAAGGAGAATGAACTATACAAAAGCCAATTTGCTTATGAGGTGCATAAGCTTTCTAGGGTGGGAATGAAGGAATTACCAATTAACAATGAATTCAAAGAAGAGAAAGCAGAAAGGATTAGGGCAAGCATAACGCAGTAAAGAACATATAAAATATAACAATCAGTTATAGCATAATCTTGGCCAACCATAGGAATTATGTAATATCATGACATCCATGATCATAGAACATCAATCAAGACAACAAAAAGTAGCAACACATTTTACCGCATCAGCCTATTATACATACGAAACAGAAATAAAATCTCAAATACCAAAACCAACAGTACTATGGTAACTTTTAAACCAACAGCCAACCTTTTAACTGCATAACAATGCCCCTAAAGATGCTAACAATAGTAAACAAAAAAGGGTGTATTTGAGCATTGAAAAACATAGGCCATCTCACAGAGTCCGTAGATCACGTTTTATCCAAAAGAAAAAAAGCATGTATCTATCAAAACTGATAAGTGAAGTTACAAATTGAACCCTTGATCAGTATTATCACCCATAATATAATTGAGATTTATTTGGCAGAAACATAACTGAAACTTACAATGCTATAAGGGCAGGTTCTCACAAGTTGTAGGGCCTACCATGCCACAAGATTCAATTTAGAACTATGCTTTTGAACTCTGAGTACATCAGCCAAGAGAAACCAATGAAGAAAATCAGAATACACAAGAGTGCATAAAGCAAACTTGTTGTGTCACAGCTTTCCATTGGTATGACCATCAATGCAGAGCACAAATGTCGAGAAAACTGGCAAGACACAACTCAAAGGAGGGATGAAAAATTGACACCTTGATTAAAAAGGACCAACATATAGCAATCATATATAATTATGCTGAAGACACGGAAATGAGGTGTCGAGTTTTATATTTTAGTATAAGCTCATGTCAGACACTGAAACTCTAAGAAAATCTGAACAAACGACTTCATGCGACTTCATGTTTGAATCATGAGTTTGCTTTAAAACATAGCCATACAAAATAAATTAGACGCATAGTATCCTAAAGAACAACAACAAAATCTTAGAAGAGAGAATATCAAGAGCAAAAGGACTAGAGAGAGAAAATGGCATCAACAATTTAAGAGAGAATAAACCCAGAAAAGATCATTTATGAAATCCAATCATTCACACTTCCTACCTCAACCTAAAAAAAGGTTAATTTTGGAAGAACTATCCATCTTTAATCTCAAAGAGCACGCAATTCCAACATTTGCAATGATTTTGGCCTTAAAATGGGCAAGTTTCCGAACAGCATAATTACTGTAGACAAACTAAAGGAAAAAGAGAGAGAACATGATATCATTATAGTACATTTTTCACCAAAGTTATTACAAACTCCTATGTCATGGAAGGTTTACAAGCTTATAAAGACTCTTATATCATGGAAGGATTGCAAGCTTATAAAGGCTATAGATTAACCAAACAAACATCATCATTGTACAAATCGGTAAATGCAATTCCTCTATGAATGCTGAAATTGCAATAAGTTAGTGAACCAAATACATAATGCTGATTGAGATCTCAGTAAATTTCAATGTCCTTTCCCCTCGTAGTAGTCAGGAGTTAAATATACATATTGGATGCCATTTATAGGAAGTAATGCATCCCATGCAGGAAAATATAGAAAAAAAATTGCAAACGCATGGTAAGAGTATGGAGAGCGTCTACCAAATAACACTAACGTCACCATCATACTCTTTAATGATAAATTTTAATTGTCTAAAAGTCTTACCAACCATAAAATTCAGGAATAACAAAGGTTAAAAGATGATACCATCCTCTGTGGATCAAAGTGAAGTCCTATTGCTACACCAAGATACCACTGTTGACCTCATGAGAAATGTACAGCCAAATCTGCATTATGAAAGCCAACCAACCCCAAGTTGGAATCTTCAGCATTAACAAACCACTATAACCACCATCAAATATCACATGGATCATGCAACTGAATTTTCAGCCAGGTAAAAATATCTCTCAGCTCTCAAAGCATTTCAACTATTCCTGGACTTAGACGTGTTACTGCAAACCCCAAGCATTTTATTACAAGGAAGCCGTTGAATAGGAGAAATAATTACATACTCCTCTTACCATTAAGCAAATAGATAGAAAAATGCATAGTTTGGCAAAATATTCAATCCAACGGAAATGGCCTTCAATTGGCCAGGCCATGGGAAACAGAAGTGATATTATACAGAAATAATAACAAAAATTTAATAATAAAATCCAATAAAGATAAAGATATTTAGGATGCCATATTATTATCCATTTACATGGAAAGTGAGGGCAAAACATGATCTTCTGAATTGTGTGAGGTAAAACATGATCTTCAGGAATATTAAAAATGAGTCCGACATCGTCACCAATCATAAATTTGTCACTCATTCAAGTTGGATTCCTTGAAAAGAACTATAAAGTGAAGGCTTTAGGAGACAATGACGAAATAAAATAGGAAAAGTATATTGATGAGTGATGACTAACCAAGCTGCAAACAAAAACTTGCAAGCATATGTTCCATCAGGTTACTAGTTGATACAAGTAGGCCAAATAATATAGGCACAGCTGAGAACTTAAATATTCTGTTGTAGCCATAAGAAGTCAACATTTGTTGGGATGATCTCCATTTTTAAATAGTAACAGTTTTTTGCAAATGGTTATTGCAAGTATACAAATATAGTCTCATCAATCTCACAAAAAATTAAAAAGGTGTCAGTAGAATGTGTATTCAAGACATTTGTGACCGGGCATGCACGCATAGCATTTCTTCTAAGCACATCAAGAAAGGATACTCTGTAAACCTAATGTAAAACATTTCCACGTATTTCATATCAAACTGAAAGTTGATGCAGCAACAGAGAACAAGTCTATCATACAGTAAACATTATCCACTTAAGAATCTGAAGCACTTGGAAAAACCAGGAGACACATACAGATCCTGGCCATGACATTCATGGACCTTCTGATCAAATAAGACAAATACTAAGAGAGCATGAAATGTTTCCATAATATAGAACACAAACTTAAGCATTGCATCAATGAACAAGCATATAATAATCAGCATAACAATGCGTCAGAAACTAACAAATTGATTTATTCATGGGAAGGCTGCCAGTATATTGTTCTAGCAAGACAGACAATTCTTGCCATAACGTGGTGGATATACAATTATCAAAGAATCAACTAAAATAACAGTGCAGTTGTTTAATACACCAGCCTATCTGAAGAGAACAAGCATATAAATGATGTTGCTTACGTAAAAATTATCATAAATATATAGAAATAGATATCCAAGAAACTATGATGATGAAATTAAAGATCAACAGGCAATGCATACAACTATAATATCAATCCAATGATCCACATGTTACACGAATTTAGGGCTGTAAATGAACCAAGCATTTGGTGAACAGCTCAACACTCGGTTCAATAAGAGCTCGTTCATGTTTGATTCGTCAATATTGACAAACAAGTGAGAACATAATTTTAAAAGCTCAACTGGTAAGTGAACTATTTAAAACATACTAGAATTTGGTTCATTAATATTCACAAACTGTTCATACGGCTCAATATAATGCTCTTTAAAGCTCAATTAATAACTATGACAGGAATTTTAGTACATATTGTTTATTAATAACAAAATAATTCACAAGTTATAATGATGAATTTGTTTATAAATGCATTAATATCCTTGATATACAAGAGCTTGTTAATATTTTTCATGTTTGAGAACTAAAATATATATGAGCTCATTCGCGAACAAATTAGAGAGCTTGTTCGCGAACATGTTAGAGAGCTAGTTTGCAAACCACATGAACCAAACTCAAATATGCTTTTATGTTCGCGAACCAAGCACGAAATCGAGTTTGACTTGGTTTTAAAAAATGAACATGAACTTGAATAGACCAATGCTCAGTTCATCTTGGTTCATTTACAGCTCTACACGAATCTCAACAAATATTTATATGCAACTCCAGGTTACAACTAATTCAAACCATACAACAAAAGCATAAATGCATTCAAAACAACCGTCATTGTTTTCTAAATTAAAAATGACATTCAAAAAAATATACAGACATATACATAATTTAGTGCAAGATGATTTTTTCACATCAGGGAACCTATCAAAAACATCCTAGCAACCAACCTAGAAATTAATCAGCCTATGTCACAACCCAAACATATCATCCACCACAGATAACGATAATAACAATTGCACAGCAAAGTAAAATTAAGATAGCATTTTGCTTAAAGGAAAATAGCAGGTTAGAAAACTCAAGTTTAGTTGATAGCAGGTCAGCAATACAGTAGCATTTTTCAGTTGAGAAGAAAACTCGAGTTTAGTTGATATTATCAACCTCAAAGCCCTTCTTCAAAAAATGGTCTGTTCCATGAACGTGTAAGTATGGATTTCTAATGGACAATAAAAATAAGTTCGAAAATAGACAATACTAATAATATATTTGCCAAAAACATGTCTAAGCACCACTATAAAACACATTCTTCTACTCATACGTTAGCACAACAATCATCATCCTGTGCCAGTACAGTATCCTTCTGTTACACTGTCCAACAGATCTAGAAAAAACTACACTACATGGATAGCAAGAAACGTTGGTAAGAAACAGACCTGACTCATAACTTCTTTAATCATTTCTTTTGCAGATTCAATTTGCTTTTTATTTCCAGTGACTCGGACTGTTCTTTCTTTTGATGCATCACCCTCGGGAAGATGTTGTGGTATCAACTACATAATAATCAGACACATGCAAATTAAAACTAGCGAACACTATAACTTTCAACATAAAAGCATCACCAGAACTTTGCGTGCCATTATCACCACCAAGTTTTGAGAAAATATGATTTTGCGCGCGTGTTCATAGCTTTCCAACATACTATCTTTCAACGCTAACATACCTGAATGCGAGCACCAGATTTAGTCTGCAGATTCTTGATTGTCTCACCACCTTTACCAATAATCACACCAACCTGGTGAAAAATAGAAAAACAAATCAGTAAAATAAAAGAGAACAAAATGAATAAATGCAAAAAAGATAGGTGACAGCCACCACCTTGTCATTTGGAACTTGTATTTCGATTTGTTCTCCACCTGACTGTGGAGTGCTGAATCCCCTAGCCACAAGTGAAGGGGAACCACCTGCATCAGCCTACCATGACAAAAAAGGGAACCCAAGCAGCCATTAGAACACAGCGTAAAAATCACGCTATCAAAAAAACCATAATCTTTTATGAACCTCAGCAATGACATCTCTAATCAGCCTTTCTGCCTTATTGATGTTCTCCAGAGTTCCTATCAACTCAACAGGCCGGGAAGTAGAATGTGGATCAGCATCAACGTCTCTTGTTATTTGAATCTTTGCTCCTGAATTTATTTGTAAAAACCTAATAGTATCCCCAGATTTACCTATAAGCACACCAACCTAAACAGGCAAATTTAAACACAAGGTTAAAGAAAGAAAAACAGTAAAAAGAAAGCATTCAAAAAAAAGCGATCAATAAACACATAAACTAGAATCCACAAGATATTTTTGGACTTCAACAGCACAACTTGAAGATTTCATGAACAACTGATATCTTTTATCTTTTATTCAAAAAAGATGTTCCAGCAAACTAGTAAACTTATCATATTGAAATAGTCACCACCTAAAAAAAAACGGCCAATTATAGCAGCATATGGTAAGTAGAAGTGTGTCTTCCAAAATTGCGAAGGTAGTTAAGGCAGTGCACTTAATAGAGATAAAACGGATAAAATATGCTTTTAGAAGGTAAAATGATAAAACAAAAACATTGGAGAAAACCATCAAACAAAACAAAAAATCAATTATTTTTTTGTCATATATAAAGTACCAAGTCCAAAAAAGATTCCTGAGGTAGTTAGAACTAAAAATTGTAGTTGATCCTCTGGGTGAGTAGAGCAAAACATTGTTGTACTTGTTTCATTAGTGACATCCATTACATGTAAATATTCAACAAAAAAACCTAATTTCCATTTCACTTGAAAACAGATTGATGACATAGCCAAATCTAGCTTGATGTAGGGGCATACAATACAAGAATTAGTGTGGGTACGGAAACTGCAACCCCAGTTTGACAAAGAACTTGAAATTGAAGTTCAATAGCACTTTAAAATGCAGAGAAAACCACAAAAATTCCAGAAAAAAATTATTAAGATAATGAAGATAAACAAGCATGTACAAAATCACCTTATTGTTTGGTATGTCAATTTTGCGCGATGATGATGAAAGATCAGCTGACTGCCCAGTAGGCGGGAGATTGACATGGTCTGGAGAAAGATATGTAGTATTTTGTGTACCAATAGCAGAAGAATGCTGGATATCATCACTAGAAGTAATCTTCCCATTGCCAAGCAGCTGAGTCTCCAAATTTTCCTCTCCAGAGCCTGAATTGCAAGTGCAGAAGCTAAAATGAGAGAATTATTACCTTGTAAAAGCAATCACTATATCATTGTTTGAAACTACCAAATAACTTCAGCAATAATCCAGCACATCAAATCAGCACAATTCCTGAAGATTCCGTGTAAATTAATCCAAGTGATTCAATGAATGAAATTCATAAAAAGGGCATTTGCCAACTTTGTGAACTAAGCCCATCAAAGTGACAGCTAACCAGCTTGGATTGAATTAAGCCCTACAATGCTAACAAGCCACAATTAAGGAAGTGCAATATAGCATATTGAAAATGCAAAAATTGGGTTAACAAAGCAAAACAGATTGTTATTGGCCCTAGTAAAAAATAATACAACCATCTTTCTTCCACATCAAAAGGGCACAGAAACCATAATAATGAATGCCAGCTTAATAAACTAGAAAAATAATTACAAATAAAACAATAATAAAAGTTCCAGTCACTACTTCCAGCAAAAATTGAAAGGTTCAGAGCTAACCAGCTTGGTATGACTCTCCATACTGGTGCGGCTGCTCCCCATCAGCATTGGCGAGAGCTGCATCACTATTCTCTGCAACCTCAGATGCGACTATTTCTTTATCCGGATGACCTGCAAATGAATTCTTAAGTTATGCGTGCAGAAGTCAAGACAAAATCTGGGGTTCTACAAGATATCACCAAAAATTTATAAACATGAGATGAATTAAATGGCATCACATTAGGAGAGGATAGAAGGAAAAAATATTCACAACAAGACACTTACCAGAGCCATCAGTTTCTTCCCCAGCTAAATCCTTATCAGCGTCCCCATGTGAAGATGTCTCCCGCACCTCGGTCACCTCATTGGCAGCGTTGTCCGAGCTCTCCGGAGCCGTTTCCAAGCCCGAAATCTCCTGCTTCTTGGCTGGGGCCTCATCGTTCTCCAGAGGTTCGAGATCCTGCAGCTTCCTCTTGTGATCCGATACTCCGTCAAGATCAGCTGCTTCGACAGACACGGAGACCGCTGCGTCCTCCGTCGTTTCAACCTCCTGCTCCTTCCCTGCTGGAGAACCCTTTTCACCACAAATCACCGCCTCCGAAGCCACATCCGCCATTACAGGATCTCTCAAAGGGTACAAACAACGCGGAAATGGAAGCGAGCGAAGAGATAGGGTTTTGGGGGGCGCAGGCAGAGAGACAGATGGGGAAATTGCCTACAAATTGGTCGTCTTTATAGTAGGGTTTTGAGGATTCTAATGGGCCTTAAAGAAACTTAAATGGGCCAACTGTCGGCCGACAAGAGCCCATCGGTATCTAAACGAGCCCAGAATATTTACAAAAGTTCGTGTGTAGAGGCATAATTTTTTTTTAAAAAAAATTAAAGAATAAATTTATTTATAAAAAAATTAAAGAAGAATTAATTAAAAATTTATATAACACTAAAATTTGAAGTTGTTCAAAGTCTAAAATCTCCTTTCATAGCTTGTACGTTAAGTAGATTAAAGGCCTAATACTTTTTAACTTTAATAAATAGTTTAAACTTAAAAACGTTTTTAAGAAAAAAATTAAATTTAAATTTAAGTCGTTTAAAATTGATTTTTAAATGCACCTGCACTATGTTAATTAAAATCATAATATAGGATAAGAGAAGAAATAATAAAATATATATGTAAGGTAAGGATTTATTTATTTATTTATTTATAATCCATATATGTCAAACAAAAACTAAGGGTAATTTTGAATAAGCTAGATTCCAATTCCATGTGCATCCGCACAAAATATACCATTTCGAGTCTCTTTTAATTAAAATTTTTCATGGGAATCCTTTTTCACAAATTACATTAAATTTAATTATTATATATTATTTTAAATATATATACATATATATATATATATATATATATATTTGAACACTAAAACAAGTTTAAGCACTTTTAATCTCCGATATAATTTCAATATTTTTCTTTATATCTAGCATATAGTACTAATTTTTAATGTTTTTATATACTTTTTAAATGTTTTAAAATATTAACTTAATGCTTAAATATATTTTAAAGTTTTAAAAATAATAATTTGACTGTTTTAATAAAATTTTAAAAAAAAATCATAAAAAAATTTTAATTTGAGAAACTTAAATGGTACATTTTTATTTTTATAAAACTACATGAAATTGGGGTCAAACTCAAGGTACAAGATGGAATTACTTCTAAAAAATAAATCTAAAATCTTCAATTCATCAAAATTATATTTTAATCTCATGGTATATATATTTCAATATAATTTCCACATAGAATCTCCAATTTATCAAAGCCATCAATGTAAGCATCTAATAGGAGCAGTAGTAAGGATGGCAATATATGATCCGATCTGTGAACCCGACTTGTAAATTTTGTGTATGAGTCATGAATTTTTACCCGTTTATTAAATGGGTCAGATTTGAATTGGGCATATTCGAGTCAGGGTAGGATTTGGATTGGACATTTATCAAAAAATACTCTATAAATGAGTTGGGTCGACCTGCCAACCTGACCAATTTATTAATCTGGTCGGGTTCAGGTTATGGATTTTGACCCATTTAATAAATGAGTCGGATTCAAATTGAAGTTATTCGGGTCGGGTCGAATTCAAGTTCGACCCGAACCTGACCGATCGACCCATTCCCCCCCCCCCCCCCTAAACAATAACATCCTTAGCTTGCAAATAGTCACACTAGGCTTCTAGCCTTGCATCAGATGCCTAAGAATATTGCCCGATGTTGATGGCCTAATAGTGTTGCCCGGACTCTACCGACTTCTCACAAAAACAAGGCATTATCTTCTCCGACAGGCTTCGCTCTAACTAAAGCAACAAAACTAATGCCATCAATCTCAAAAGTTGTGAAGCATATTTTCAAAACACACATGCTTAGTGCGAAAGGAGGATAATTTGGGTAGAGTATGCTTTCGACCCCCAAAAAATTTTCTCATCGGCAATATATTAACATCTCAAGAAATACATCAATAAGTAAGAATCACTTGCCATACGTATAAATAAGGCCCCTCAAAGCAAGAAGAAAGCTTTTTCTCCCAACTCCCTTCATCTCTCAATCCTCTCCGGCCTAACTTGAGGGAGAACTCTTAAACCTGGGCAAAGATTAGAGTCCTCTTTAGCCTTCCACACTTTGTAAAATTCTTAATTTCTCAACACAGTCGTATGAATATAAGAGGACAGACTCTAAACCATGTTAACTCTTGTGCTCTTTCTCCTTAGATTGGTTGTTATGTTCTTACTTCATCATCTTAACTAATTAAGTCTGCTAGGAATATAAAAACTATTCTCAGAGTATCACATTTACACAATTCTAAATATATTAATTAACTTATTTAATATTTTGAGAAAAAATTTAATATATTTAATATTATACATATATAATTTTTTAAAAATTCTCACATTTTTCTGTCAACCAAATGAAACTTCCCTTTATTTAGTCAATTCGAAAATTATTTTCCCTTCTACTTTCATTTTTCTTTTTAAGATAATGCTAATGATGTTGTAAAGTCGAAAGGCATAATTGTAATTGTAATTACTTTGAAAATGTATTTCTTTAAATGTAAAAATTAAATATTCACCTATGCTTCTAAGGGAGTCAATTAAAATGAACTCTTGTGAAATAATTTGTATATTTTTTGTGAAATAATACTACACTAACTTGCATAAAAAGAATGGTGTACCTTATAAGCCCACATGCATTCCCCTTAAAATTTAATTGGATTAATGACTCAATTATTGCTCAATTGAAAAATCTTCAGAAAATCGAACCTACTCGAAATTAAATCAACCGTAGAATCAATGACTTCATTTCGAGCGAAAACTCGACTCATTTTTCTTTCAACTTATTTCAAGTTTATGAACTTTCTTATAATGGACTTTATATAACCCTCATTTGTTGCAAATTATTTCATAATAAGTGAGTCCAATTGCAGCAAATTAACTTCTTTTCAAGTTTAAACTTTTCAAATTCAAGTAAATTTTTAATTGATTTGACTAAAATTTAAATTAATTTAAGCCAAAGTTTTAATCAACCATCCATTTGATTCAAATTAAATGATCACCCACTTATTAAAAAAGAAAAAAAATCATTTTAAGGCCCCGTTTAGCGGCGCAAGAACCAAAACAATTTATATTTTTATTAAAAATTATTGAGTATGTGAAATAAAATATTATTTTTATATTAAAATGTGTAAAATAATTAAAATAATTTATTTATCATTATTAATATTATTTTTAAAATTATTACTCTTGTGATCCTATTTTGATCCTCATGTCAAACAGGACCTAAATACCATATTTAACCCGCATAATAAGACAAAAGATGTCTAAATACAAAAGAAATATATAAGAAATTTTATTTATACAAAAATATTATGATAATTAAGATACAGAGATTACGAATAAATTAAGATATAGATACAGCCATAATATAGATAAATTATAATCTTATATTACCATATCTTGAACATATATAATACACAAGAAATATTTCAGACTCAATTTAAATAAAAATTAACTCGGAATCAAAATAAATACTTTTGCCCCCATCTAACCGAACTCGATTGAAAAAATCCAAAAATTTAATTTCAAATTAAGCTCGACTTGCTCAAACTCAAACTCGAAGCCAATTTGTCTACCCGGGTCCAGACTCAGTGAGCCACCACACGATCACTGAGTTCATAGTATTTACAGTGAAGTAGATGAGATACAGCTCTTCAATATATCACTGCGTTTAAACCCTCACAACAGCATCTCATTATTGTGAAGCTCTGAAACAGTGAAGAGTAAAACCAGAACAAGCCCTTCAACATCACAGATGACTCAGTCAAATTAGCAATAAAATTTGAAAGAAGAATTTCTATCCCAAAAAAAAAAAAAAATGAAAGAGGATTTACTCAGAGAACAAGGATTATAATAATATACACATTTCCACTAAAATTCACAAAATTTTTCAACACTTTCACAACAAATACTAAAAATCTTACATCTCACTATACTGAGTTCAAGAGCAGCAATTCAAGATTAATAACACATACGAGTCGAAAAGGTTGATGAATATGAAAGTGGACGTGAAAAAAATTCACATAAAAACACATAATTCTATGCCCTTTATGCAATTCTCATTTAGAAAATAAGTCGACGAAAATTTTGAGCTATGGCTAAAATAAATCTGACTAAAAAAACACATTAGAATGATCATAGAAACATTTTCATAACCTTTACAATTTTGTTATGGGACATTTGATTCAATAATATCTTAATATTATATTATACTATCTAGATATCATGATATTTAAATGTCATTTTTTAATAACAATTTTATAATTTTTAGAAAATTATCCACATATATTATCAAATCGAACAATCATAATTCTCTCTTCAAAAACACCTTCCTTCCAAAAGGCTCAAAAACACTCTTCACTGATACTAAAAAAAAAAACAGTTATATACTAATAGGTCTCTTCAATTTACTCATAATTACACTTTAATTCATATTTTTTAAAAATCTTTCACTAAAGTCTCTAATATTCTTTACGATCTTTCACTTAAGTTCATAGAATTTCACAATCCTTCACCTAATAGATCCCTACAGTTTTAATTAATACCCTGAATAACAAATTTTCAAAAAAAGTACTAAAATGTAATTACAGAAAACAATAGAGACCTATCAATAATTTACCCAAAAGGATAATATTACCCATTGAACACCAAATCTTATTATTTACACATGCATATTTTGTCACATAAAAATTTAAGTTAAAGGAAAGTTCATTTTGAACTGTGTTAATATATTTATGGTACATCATTCCCAAGCACAAATATATTATACATACACAAATATCTTTAACTCATCCTCATACACTTAACATGGCACAGAATTTAACCAGGATATAGTTTAATGGATCTCACCAAATTAACTTGATAAGAAAATTTTAACAATTTTGCAAGAGTGAAATGCCTTTTCCATCACAAATTTAATATTTTCCGTTAATTTGGACCAGGCGAAGAACTAAGCTGCAATATCATGACCTAAATGCAATAATTCAAAATTTACACACATAAAAACCATAAAACTTCAAGGACCTATAATCAATTTAACCTTCTTCTACCATTTTTCATTTTATAATTAGGAGTGTTATTTGATAGAGTGCAATGGAAACAAAGGATTTCGTGAGATTGGATTGTTGTTGTTGACGTGTATAAATAAAGTGTTTTATATATAGGTCTCTATATATGTATATAATCTCGATACAAAAATAGCAAGTTATACAAGAGAAAGGTGCATGCTAGTGAGAGGCTACCTGTAACAGCAGATAATAGCAGCTACGAAAATAGATCTCCGATGATGATCTTCTTCTTCAAAGATGGGCATCCAGAAAAACCTAGATTAAAAAACCCTTGTACTCTGATGATGATCAGGCAACAACTCCTGCAAGCCGAGGTCTTCTTTCTGAGCTACCATTTTCAGTGACTGGATCTAGCTGCAGCTTCCTCTTGGAACCTGCGATGGGAGTCGATGCGGTTTTAATAGCATAGCTTCTCAACCTTTGAATGTCATTAGCCCGAAGAGGTTTTAGGATGAAATCCTCAGCTCCATTAGCTCGACATCTGGTTATGGTAAGACAACATTAGTTTGCATTCGATACCATGAATCTAGTCAAATACATAGAAGAAAGTTTGCTCAAGCTTCAAAAATCCATTTGCGGTCATGTTATGAATCATTTTCACTAATAAGACAGCATAATGCAATTAGTATTAAACTGACAATATTTCAAATCTTACACCTCCAACATTAATTTCAATTGTATTTCACATCCTACACAATTTTTTTTTAAAAAAGTTTCTTTCACATCGCACACATATCTCAAAATAAAACTAACTTTATTTCAAATCTTTCATAAATACTAAAATACAAACCACATACAAAGTTATATTTAACCTCAATTAAAAATAATCCCACGTCATGATATAAATCCTAACTGATCCTAATCCTTTCAATAACTCGTAACCAAGTTATCCTTGTTCTACGTCTTTTTCTTCTTATCATCTTGAAAAGATGTTGCTACTTCTCCCTAATACAACTAATTTTAGTATATCCCTTGAGTTTTAATACACATTCATCTCAAAATTTCATGTTGGTAACACTAAACTTTTTTGTTTGTAGTACTTGGTCACTTGTGCACTAACACCTCCATAATACATCAAAAAACACAAGCATTACCAAAATTATAATGATTTGGTATGATGTTGCCTACAGAATCGTTAAAATAAGTTACCTGATAATTATTTATAACTTATATAGTAATTTTTGGTGGTATATATAATCAGAAGTAAGCAAGAAGAAAAACCAAGCACCTGCTGATCCTTTGTGGATCGTTCTCAGAAGACATCACAAAAACAGGAATATTTTTTGGGAAGTTATGCTCCTGAAATTTCAAATAAAGAAAGAAATTTATGGCGATATGATTTTCTATAGAAGATACATTTCACCAACAGATAAGTAAAAACCAAGAGAGATAAAAGAATATATCTATGTAGCTCATACTTTGACTGCCTTGAGCAGATCATAACCAGTCATTTCTGGCATGCAGTAATCGGTAAGGATAATATCTATCTTCTGATCCTGCAACATATCACATGCTTATGAGTACATGGTGTATACTTAATAGAACAGAAAAACAAATAGTTTAAACTTTCGTGGTGAAAAAAGGTATGACGTCCCTTCCTGGCTGGTATGGAAAGCATTAGTTAACATAACGCTGTCTCATGGAAGAAGGCGTACAAAGCCTAAAGACCTCAGACCATTTTGACAAGTCTGCAAGTAGTCTTTCAAAATAGCCAGGGAGTAGGTGATAAGAGACAATGTGATATGAGATAAACAAGATTCCTTGATTTGGAAATCTAGATGTTAATATTATTTTTATCTAAATATCTATGACATATAGCAATTAGTGTTTGTTTGGTTCAATGTAATTATATTACGAATTACATACAGTATGATCATCAGGTTTCAAAAACCTAAAATAATTTAACCTTTAAAATCCATGGTCTC
The DNA here is from genome assembly GCA_002786265.1 of Apostasia shenzhenica. Lineage (NCBI taxonomy): Eukaryota > Viridiplantae > Streptophyta > Magnoliopsida > Asparagales > Orchidaceae > Apostasia > Apostasia shenzhenica. The sequence goes on from KZ451976.1 coordinate 1,057,008, forward strand.
CAACTTCTTTGCAATGGAATCAAATCCTTGCACTCACATCTCCCTCATTCTCACTTTTCTTACTTCTTTGTCATCGCTCATCTCTTTATGAACGAGGTGACACCAAGATGTCACCGAACTTTAAGTGGGATCTAGATGTCATCGGAAGGACAATTTTGTAATTGTTTGAAATTTAATCTTAAACATGTCATCAAACCACGCAATTATTTTCTCCCAATGACATGACATAACATCACAATAACAATGAACCGAACAACAACTACCACCAAGCCTTTATCCCACTAGTTGGGGTCGCCAACATTGAACCAAACTAAGACAATTCCTAAGCAATCAGTGCTTAGTCACCTGATGTAGTAATTCACTAATTCCCTTGTGGAAATTATTCTATGCTCAAAATAAAGAGTTAAAGCTCTCAAATCCTTTTTTGTTGCATTCAAGTTGGTTAACCTTACCTACCTAAATTTAAGGGTAGGTTCGATTAGACCTGATTCAAGTAAATCTTAGTTGAACCTAGAGGTGGTAATTTATATTCATACCCATTTAACCCGCCCTGACCCACCCCTGATGGGACGGGTATGAGTTCTACAATTATACTCGCGACCTGCCCTGACTCGTAACCCACAAATACTTAAATATTATTACATGATCTTAAAATTAAAAAAATTAATTAAGTATTATCTCTTTATTTTTGTTTAAAATAAATTATTAGCAATGAATTAAGATGAAGCAGAGCAGGGCGGAGAGCGGCAGAGCATAATGGGGGGCATAAGTTGTAAAAATGAAGTGAGACGGGGCGAGGCTATGGGGGCTTTGGTGTGGGGTGGGGTGGGGTGGGGTGGAGGTATAGGGCAAGTATGGGTAATAATGAAAAGAAAATGGGGGTGATATGGGTTTTGTCAAACCCACAAAGCAGTTGCCATCCCTAGTTGAACCTAAAAGTGAACCATGAATCTAGAAATGACACCCTACTTCAGAACACAACATTCTGATTCATTAAAAAAAGTTTCCATGTGGACATTCTATAACTTCTTGTCCTTCAGCTCCTGTTTGGCAACAAGCTAAAAAACATGACTTATTTTAATCATAGCTAAAATCTAAAATTTATTTTTAAAAAATTAAAAATTATTTTATATCTCATCCTACACAAATTCTAATATTAAACAATCATTTTATTTCACATCCAACACAATATTTAATACAACTAACTCACCTTATTTCACATCATACACATTTTTCTAAAACTTTTCACAAAAAATTTCTAAATCATCTTTTTTCCTCCAACCAAACAAAGCCTTAAACTCACTCATAAACAGTGAAACACAATCACAAAAGAAAGAGAAGAGATTTTGACCCATAAACAGGTAGTTACTATCTTCTAATTCAGGATCCTACAGCAATTTTACAGAAAACCATTCTGATCTCAGTAGATTTCAGCTTTATCATGAACTCATCAGATACATGTTGTTGTAGTCCTATATCTGCAGGACAAAAGAATAAACATTATTTGGGACTGTACATTAAATAATGAGCAAATTTAATAAATCTCATCAATCATTAACCAAGAACATTAAATAACAATTATAAAAAAAAGAATATTAAACAACAAATATTGTTCTAAAGCACACTCATAAAATTTTGAACAGTCTACTATCCTTAAACTGAAGTGCAGAAATAAGTTTCAGACCGCTCAGAAATCATACACCCACGGCCACTGAGATTCCTAAAATCTCGTAGGAATCCCAATGCACAAATGAAGGAAGCGCATGCATCTAGAAATAACAATGCAAACTACAAGTGCCCTGCAATTCTCAATCTTAACAAGATGAGGAACTAAAAGTCATAAAAGTGATAGCACGAAGTACCATTCATAAGTAAATAATAGAAAGCTCACATTAGTTGCATTTTGTGTTGTCTCCCCTTCATTTAAGCCAAGGATATCCATCGCTTTCTTCCCACTGTCAACAGTGATAACTGAAAAAAACTTAATTAGCCGAATCCATTAATTACTTAAATTGACAGTAGATGCAAGGAGAAAATCTTCAGAAGCCCAGCTTTCTACATCATCAATTTAGAGTTTGGAAAGGGGAACTAAGATTGATCAGTTTCATCATTGTTCCGCTCCTAAATTATGACTCCACGTAACAAAAATACTGAAAAATGACTTAGCAGTTATCTCAGCTTAGTGCATGCATGGCCCAGATCTTGTACATAACCATTATTTACTAGCTCATTTGTTCTCATGATATTGACAATAAGGTGCATGATGCATCATATGATTGAACTTTCAGAAACAAAGAAGCTATTTTAAAGCAAAAGATTTGTAGTTAGTTTACAACCATCGCACAAAAAGTGGCGAAGAATTAAAACATAGTCCTTAAAGCAACTAAACAGCTAGATGGAAGGTGGCAAAGCTGTGGATAACAATAACACATTAACTCCAAAGAAAAAACAGTTCCAGCTGTGTCAAATAATACCAACTGGAGTCAAAAGAAGTTCTTGCAAAAGCTAAGAGGTCAAAGTAGCATTGGAAACACAGATATTAGACTACAATTATGAAACATTTTACGAAGTAGAAGTATGGTATTGTGCAATGATATGGACACGAAGATATAACAAATCTAAAAGAAATAAAACATGAATACATCAGGATATCATAATTAAATATAATAAAAATAAAAATATAAAAATATAAAAAATATACTATATTATTATAATCAAGGTACATGATGCAGTATGAGAGTCGCTAATGCGATTCACACTACCAATAAGAGGATATGTGCTTAGGTGAATGTGCAATGCATGGTTTTTAGCATACCAATTGGACCTAACTATACAATACTCTAATTAAATTATGATATGCTATGAAATGTTGATCAGAACAAACAAAATTAATTCTAATTACATAAAATTAATTCTGAACATATAAATCGTAGACCGATGGAAGCTCCAATAAGGAGAGTTGGGTTATTAAATTTTGCTTGTGTTAAAAGAGGAAGAGAAAGACCAAATAAGACATGACAAGAAATCATCAGAAAAAGTCTCACATATTTAGAGATAAATGAGGATTTATTATTTAATAGAGCGCAATGGAAATAAAGGATTCATATATTCAACACAACCTAGTAGGATAAAGGCTTTGTTGTTATTGTTGTTGTCTGCAAAATTTCAAATTCATATAGAATTTCATGGCATTTCTAAGAATTTTGGCAAATTCCGCATGAAATCAACAAGAACACGTAGATTAAGTCAGAATGTAATGAATAGTAAAATATGTTAAAGAAAGCAAAATCAAAAAGAGGATTTGACGCCACCTACACGACTCAACTCCAGACAAGGAAGACGCGGCCCCTCTGCGCTCTCGAACCAATCCAAAGATGACCCATGTTGAATCGTAACAGTGAAGAGCACCTCTCTTCTCAGTGCAAATCACAACTCAGAATTAGCGCATACTCATGTACTAGGAATGACTATAAATAACAGAGAAAGCACAGGTTGAGGCCGACGTGGGCCAATCGTGGCAAACGAACTAGCGTCGTGCGGCAAAAGCGTGCCATGGCGTGGGTTGATGTGGTATCGTCGTGCCAATCGGCCAGGCAGAAGTTGAGGCTTGGGCGAGAGTCGAGACCTTGAGTAACTTGGGTTGAGCTTAGCGAGAAGGAAAGTGCAATGTTGGGCGAAGACATAAGCAAGATGACGCCCTTTAGAGCTAATAATGATGGTGAAACTGCAATTAACTACCTCTATTTCTACCTCCTTTATAAGTCAATCCAAATCAAACCATAGTAATCCAAATTGGCCAATTCGTCCAACTGAGGCCAATTAAAGCCAACTAAATCCAATTGACCCAATTGAACCTAATTAATTTGAGTCCAACAAACCCAAAATACATACAGAGCACTAAAATGGGTATTCGGACCGATACAATAGTCTAAACCGATTCAAATAACATAACAAATACGTTTGACTAAAACAAAAATAAAAATAAAAATAATAATAATATGGTAGGTCAATATTTGCTCAGATTCAAAGATTGAATTGATACATCTATCACTGACTAAAACACTCGTGCATTAGTATAGCTCAAATGATAGACAAGAATGACTTATACATTTAATTGACATAAAATTTCAAATGCATCCTTTAAATTAACTTGAATTTAATTATACTTTTATATTCTCAAATAATTTTAATACAACTAAAAACAATATTATGAATAATCCAATCGAAAAAGTAAAAACATTCTTCAACAGATAAGAATTTTAAAAATTTTAAATTTATAATAATATTATAAAGTTTGTCCAATCATCTCTCAAATAATAAAAGAATATTTAGGTGAAATGATGGTCTCAAAATATATTAGTGGGTTAAATACAGTTTTATCCTATATCCAACTTAAATCAATTAGCTCGATACAAAAATGACAAAAATTGATAAATAGTATAATTACTATGACATAAACATAATCACGATATACTAATGTAATCAAATAAGATTAGATGCATGCTCGCCTCTAGCAATGCCCAAACTCGCAAAACAAATCAAACGGTGCACAAATAGAGATACTAAAAGGGATACCAAATTTTACAGGGAAGCCAGCAAGGCAGAAAAATATAACGTCGATGTTAGCCAACTTTGAAAAGAGCCACTAGACTATGACGTGAGTGTGACAACGAAAAAGCTACAAGTGACTCCCCTAGTCAAACAAACCACATCAAATTAGAGTTTGGCGAACTAGGATTTAGCTCTCTAAGGAAAGAAAAAGCTTAGAGGTTTTAGAAAACCGACCCTTTATTAATTGTGCAGGACGGTATTTATCGGAGTTGACCCCATCATTATTTCTGATCATGCCACCCCACACCTGATTATTTTATCCAGCTATTGTGGCTCTTGAGACGGCATTTAGGGAAGGGACAAGGTGCTTTCTTGGAACTGACAATTATTTTATTGTATTATATGAGATGCATTACCTTTATTGGATTCTATAAGATCTGTGGCAACATATGATGATGATGGATTTCTAACCATTGACTTAATTAGGTGAGAGACCTTTGGTGACTTTGTAGTTCAATGCCACTACTTTGCAATCGTGAAATAGGCACATGAACGAGCTTGCTTTCCTCTGATCTCGCTACGCGTACCATCCAAATCTCTAGCTCAAATCTTAATGTAACAAACTTTTTCTAAGTCTGACTTACTGAATAAGTAAACAAATACAAAGTAATTGCCAAAGTCCAACCCTCTCTACAATTAGGGGCGCACAGATAATAATTTAAACCGAAAAATCAAACCAAACTATTTAAATTTAGCTGTTTGGTTTGGTTTGGTTTAGAATCCAACGGTTTGGTGATGATTTGATATTCTGCATATTTCGATTAATCAATTTGGATTAAATTTTATATGTTTGGAAACCAAACTAACCGAATTAACCAATTATTTAATAACCTATATATAAATATAATTTTGTTATATAATTTTCATTAAGTTGTAAATTTGATTATGTAATTTCTCCTGAGCTCCTGTTGCCTTTCTTGTTAGTCTATTATGGCAGTGTAATTGAATTATTTCATGTGCTTGGACAATTTTTATAAACTATTATTGAGAGTCAGGGTAGATTTTTCATTTAGCAAAATTACTTCTTGTACTAAATTACTCTTGTATTAAAGCTATTATCTAGGTATTTGTATAACAATATTCAATATCATTATGAGAAAGTTTAAAAAAAATTAAGATAACAAATTAAATAAAAAATATAATTTTAACCAAATCAAACCATATTTATTTAGTTGGTTTAGTTTATAATCTAATTTAGTCCGTTTGATTTTTTAAAATTTAAAACCAAACCTGATTTTTATTTTTAGTTTAGTCATCAAACCAACCAATTAAACAAAATGCACAGGCCTTTCTATAATCCATGCCTGACTGAGATAGAAAAGCCTAGTGGCTTGACTAGCATCCAACAAAAGCAGTGATATATCTAACATTTATAAGAAAATATCGATTAAGGTAGAGGAAGCAAAAATGTCACTAAGCTTCGTTTAGCCGACAAAATTTAGATTATGAGTTGGGTAAGGTAGAAGAAGCTATGGCGTTCATCATCAGATGGTTTCGTTTAGCTAGCAATCTATGTGCAGGAGAGAGAGAGTGTGTGAGAAAGAAAGAGGACCATAATCTCCATAGAAAATATCTCTTATGAAAACTAGCCTAATTAATAACAACAATTGTCTAGGCAAATAGACTAAAACAAGCATTATGGATAGCTTTCAGGAATGCTTGAGGATGAAAGGAAATAACATATCAAGAAAAAAAACAAATTTACTATCTAAAACAAGCATACAAATTATTTGTTTCATAAGGAGTAAGGAGCAACCAGCTTAAAATTATATATAATAAAATTTAACAACCTTTGAGGATAAATGCTAAAGTAAAGAGAATTTTAAAAAAATATATCCAGTATATTAATGTGAATTTAACATCTAAAAAAAATAAAAATTGCTCTTATATCCAACATATTAATAAAGCTAAAATTTGAGAGATTTTAAAAAATATAAATGTTAAAAAATAATAAGACCAGATGATATTCTAATAAATTTTAAAAATATATGAGAGATAGAGAAGTTATTTAGATCACCAAGTTTAATATGATTTATTAAAACTAAAACATGTCAAATGAATAAAGAAAGAATACATTAGTACCTATTTACAAGAATAAAATGATGCACAAGTTTATACTAAATATAGAAAAATTAAATTAATAAATCATATTTTAAAACTATGAGAGATAATGACCGAGTATAAATTACGTCATGATATTAGGAAATCACAGAATCAATTTGATTTAAGCCAAAAAGATATACTATGAAAGGTATTCATTTTTTAAGAGGTTTAATGAAAAAATTTAGGAAAAAAAAATATCTATACGTAATATTCATTAATTTAAAAAACCTCATGATAAAATTTTAAGATAAGTACTCTAGAAAGTTTTAGAAAAGAAAAAGGTCTCCATTGCTTACATCATTATTCATGGCATGTATAAAAGGGCTATCACATATAACATATATTTAAATACAAGAGCGTTTGAATAAAAATTTTCTAATTCAGTTAAATTACACCAAAATTTAACTTTAAATTTACATCTCTTTGTATTTGTTACGGAGGTTTTGAATAAACATAGTCAAGAAAAAGTATTTTAATGGATGTTTTTTGCAAATGATATTCTCCTCGTTCATTAGACGAGATGAAGCTACAAGAAAATTTGAGTTATAGAAACATACTTTAGAATCAAAAAATTTTCGTCTTAATAGATTAAAAATTAAATATATCACATATAAATTTAATCAGGATAGAAGCACTTGTATTAGGGACATGACAATTGATGATCAAGTTATCAAAAAAACAAACAGTTTTAATATATTAGATCAATCATATAAAATAATAATAAAATAGATGATGATAATATTAGTAGGATCCAAGCAGATTAGATAAAAATGAAGGATGCATTTGATGTATTGTGTAGTAGAAATTTTCACTTAGAATTAAAGAAAAATTTTATAAAATAATTATAAGACCAGCAATGTTATATAATGCTGAATGTTGGCCTACAAAGAGAAACATATAAATAAAATAAATGCTACAAAAATGAGAATAATAAGGTGAATGAATATACGCAAAAGAATAAGATAAGAAATGAGTATATCCGCGAGAAAGCTGTAGTAACCTTAGTTGATGACAAGTTTAGAGAGAGTCGACTTAGATGATTTGGACATATAAATTACAAATCGATTGAAACTCTAGTAAAAAAAAAGTTGAATTATTAGATCTTACTCATATAAATAGAAAAAGAAAAAGTCTAAAAAAGATATGGCAAGAAACTATTACATATGATTTTACATATTTGGAGCTAAATAAGAGTTTGTTATTTGACAGAGCACAATGAAAACAAAGGATTCATGTAATGACTCTAATTAGTGGGATAATGGCTTGGGTGGTGGTGTTGTAAGATTTAGCAGCCCCTTGTAGAATTTTCGGAAAAGAAAGCAGCAGCCAACAAGATAATCACTAGGACAATCAGAATTAGCAAAGGGGATAATAGAACAACAAATTAAAAAGATGAATATACAGATGATTCCGTACTAAAGCTGAAAATATTATAACCACAATTCAAACGGCTACAAAAGAAGCCTTGATGCCTAAAAATCAGTCGTAAGGAGCTATTCAATCCATACTATAATTCAAACGATTTTATCACACATATTCACACCCATATTACACATCACAGACCACCAAAATTTCAAAGCAAACGTTCACAGAGGCATTCCATCAAACAAAAATCATGCAAAAAGATATTTCAAAAAAGAAGAACAAAAACAGTTCATCGAGCCCTTCCTCTCTCCTCTTACCTTCAAAATCCCCCTCACGTTTCTTCAGCAGCCTCTCGACAATCTTCCTATCCACAGGGGAGTCATCCACGACCAAGATCCTCAGCCCCACATCCCCGCCTCCTCCGCAGTCACAATCGCATCCCACCTCCTCTCCCTCATCCCGGGCTTCCGCCTTCACATCCTTCATCACTCCTCCAGAAACCCTAAACCCAGCCCTGCCCGGCGCCAATCCGATCGAGAGGCTCCGGCCCCTGCTTCGATTCGAAGTAGGAGCGGAGTAGTGGAGAGCCCATCATGGCGCCTGAAGCTTAAGGCGTGGGGGCCGCCGAGAGGAGAGAAGATCGCGAAGAGGAAAATACCTTTTTTTAGTAGATTTGGTTGTCGGGGAGAATCTTTTGCAACCACGGGGATCGGAGTCATTTGACCTCATCCTTCTCTCCCCCATTTTTTTGCCGCTTCCCGTCATTTTCCCTCTGACGCCGCACTATATCTAAACCTACGGTGAACAAAATACTAGAAATTTGTAACACAATTTAAAACTTATTTTTTATTGAAATTTTTACGTATACAAAATTTACACGAAATTATATATTTTACCATCAATTCATAAATATTACCACAATCACGCCATATTTATTTAAATTTTACGCATTTCACATATTTCACACCATATTCTTTAATGGTGAACTTCACATTTCTAAATTGGCCTTGATATTAACTATATTATTAATATATTAATTAAATACTATAAATAAATTAATTTATATAAATAATAATTTAAATATTTATGAATTTATGTATTTTAATTTATTTATCTTATTTAAAATTTCCAATTAGGGTGCCAAATTTAAATCCATATGACTATAATTTTTAATTAAAGTAAGAAAATTGATGTGTTTACAGTAAAAAATAAAAATATATATTAGAATTTAAATATTAATGAATTTATGCATTTTAATTTATATATAATATTATAAAGTATATAAAATATGTGAAATATGTGAAATAAGTAAAATTTAAATGAATATGATGTGATAATGGTAATATTTATGAATTGATGGTGAAATACGTAATTTCGTATAAATTTCATGTCTTGTATGTAAAAACTCCATTTTTATTTTATTTTATTCAAATCCTATTTTTTTAATGAGTCTAAATTAACTTTTTGGGAAAAAAAAATTAATTCAAATTATAATTAATTTAATATTTATACAATTACGTGTATATATATATATATATATATATATATAGTATTTCATATATATTTTAAAATATAATATATATACATACTTGAATATATTATATAACTATATATTAAAAAAATTTAAATTATATATTAAAAATATTTATATTTAAATAAATATATATTATATATAAATTTAAGTTAAAAATTATATATAATATATATTATATGTAAACTTAAATTTAAATTACAAAATAAGATTAAAAATTAAGGTGTTAAATTTTAATTAACCTGAACAAACTTAATTTTAATTATAAATTTAGAACAGTTGTACAAACAAAATATTTACTTCCATCAATTACAAAAACTAAAACCTATAAATTTTTTTACTTATAATTATAAAATTAAAATCATCTCTTCATAACTATTCTATATTTTTTTTTAAAAAAAATTCTTTTAAAAAAAATCTTAATGTGCCACTTATATGATCAAGATGTTTCATATGTACAATTCAAATATTATAATAGAAGTGTTTTAAGTTGAATCTCATTGTAAATCATATTATACATAAATTTTAATATTAAATTAATAATATTTTATAAATATTAAATTAAAATTTATTTTATTTTCTATTTTACATAATTTTTAAATATAAAATTAATTTTATTTCACTCCCTACAATTATTTTAAAATATAATTAATTTTATTTAAAAAAAAATCAAATATTAAAATAAAACATATTACATTAATAATTATTTTTTATTTTTATAAAATAAATTTAATGACATTAACTTTAATAATTTATTATATTAAGATACATGTAAAATATGTGAAATAAATAATTATTATTTTAATAGTAGAATGTAAAAAAAACAAATTGATTTTTATATTAATATATGTCTAAGATACTGAGATGGCAAATATAATAAAAACTATTTTATTTACATATATGAAAATTTAAATTTAAATTTTATAGTTGTATTTTTTTGTAATGAAACTAAACTTCATTCATTTTTATACTATTTTTAAAAGAAAATTATTAAATAATTTATTGATGCATTTTATAAACTTAATCTATTATATATGATTCACAGTTTTATAATAAAAAATTTTAGTTTACTAAATTGAATTTAAAAAATTTATATTATAATTAATTAATCAAAACTAAAACTTTAATGTATGAAATTTATTTTTAATATTTTTTAGGATTTACTGATCTGTTTATTTGTAAGGTTAAATTTAACATGATTAAAATTAAATTTAAATAGAAATATTTTTTTATTAAAAGTTGTGAATGATGTGAAATAAAATTAGTTATTATATTAGAATATATGAGAGATGTGATATAAAATTAGTTATTATATTAGGATATGTGAGGAATGTGATATAAGTTAGCTATTATTTTAATAATATTTATAGGATGTGAAATAAAATTAATTTTTAATATTAAATTTTATGAGTGATGTGATATGCCTGATTAAAATTAAACCAGATTAATTTTTAATGGCAAAACAAACAGGGCTTTAGAGTTTACTTTCTAAGGTAAGAGTTAAATTTTAAGTTTTAATATTAAAGTAATTTAAAATATAAGATTTAAGATTTGAAGTATAGCGAGATTTTCACCTTAAATTTAAAAAAAATATGTGAAATATATAACTCAATCAAATTTCTATGTGTTATACATAAATGCCCTAATTTTATTTTATTATTCTTCTCTTTATAAGGAGATCAAAGATCATTACAAACTAGATCAAAAAAAAAAAAAAAGATCATTACAAACAGTTGAATTTCAAAATAAAGAAAAGTTTTATTTCGTGTTATATTTGAAGATACATTCTGGAGGGTGAGGTTTCAAAGGCGTGAGTTTCTGAATACTCGATAAATCTAACTACTTTGAAGACATCTAATTCCAGTATCCATTTCCAAAAGCTTGGAAGAAGGGATCCAAGGATAGAGTCGCTAAAAAAGTGGTGACTGAGGCATGCACTCGAGAGTGTTGTAAGTAGAAAATTCGCCCAAAATTTTGTTCGCTCTTTCAAAATTCTACTGGGTGAGGGAGGGGTGCCTTGAAATACGACTTCTTTGCATTCTATTACTTTATGATCACTATAATCACACACGAATCATGATGATAGAAGCCTTGATAACAAAAGCCCACCAAAAGCCTGATTATTAAATATAATTATTAACAATTTTATTAATTAATTATTCGAGCCTCTGAGGTAGACTCCCACTTAATTCAGAATCACAAGCTAAAAATATTCCATTTAAGCTCCACTCATGTAGAAATTATTCTACATGCATTCTTTTTTATAAATTCTATCCATTTTTATCATTAAATTATATTTTTTATTAAAAAAATATTTAATTTTTATAAAAAAGTATCTTTAAGTAATCACAGTTATTATTATAGAATCGAAAAAAAAATTGTTTAAATATAATTTTTAAAATAAATATATATATATAACTAAATGACCGAAACTTGATAGAACTAGTAAAAAAAGGTACCACATTGAACAATTTCTAAGCACGAAGGACTCAAATGGAATATTATTATTTCGATGGACTTGCGTGAAATAAGAATCTACTTTTAAGGCCCGGATGTAATTATCCTAAACAATTTTATAATGCACTTACAAATAAAATGCCATGCCACAGTCAAATAACATAACCAAGACATGTGTCCAGCCAATCTTCATATTGATCAAAAAAATTGTGAGGGATTGACCAAATTAAACTAATGTTTAAGGTGATGTAAAGCAAATGGGTTCTTTTTTTTTTTTAATTAATCAATATAAGTTGTTGAATAGTGCTAATTATTGATTATCTAATTATTAGTTATTGATTCACTTGAAAGATCAATTTCGTAATATTTTCTATTTCAAAAATATGATATTAGAGCTTACCTTTTACAGTATGATGTGGTTCAAAAATGAATTATGTGGAAGCTAGTGGGCCTGTGATACCCATAGCAGAAGTGAGTGAGGAGTGATCATCGGATGATATTAATTCAAGAGAAGAGAATTATTGAAGTAAAGTGAAGCTAATAGTAAATTTTTAAGCCAAATAATAAGTAACGAAAAGGGCATAAGAATAAATCATAATACTACATTAAAAATAGATAAATGTTTCTAATGTATATAAGTAAATAATATGATTTTAACTGACAGATATGTCTTTTAAAGCAAAACTATGAAAACAATAATTAAAAAAATTGCAATTAAGCATGCTTAAATTAAAATAGTATCACGATGAATAACTTTCTAAAAAATACTCAAATCATACAGCTTAATAAAATTAAAATAAATAATAGTTCTATATTTGAATTATAGAATATTATAAAATATTATAGAGTTTACGTTTTTAGAATAAATTATGTAACGGTGCTCTTGGTGTAATCTTGATTTATTTCACTTAATTAAGACATTAATGCATGTCAAAAAAAAATTTGTAACCAAGTTTGATTTAAAGGACAATTACCATTTCTCACAAATAATTAATGAATTACTCTCTGCACACCATAAATCAAATTAATATTAAAATGAAATGTAATTTTAAAAAACATAATATTCCATTACAAGTTTGATTCATTTTTTAATTAATCAACATAACATGTTCAGTAGTGCTAATTATTGATCAAAAATCCATTTATCTAATTGTTAGCTGTTGATTTTCACTTAAAAGGCCAAGTTCAAGGTTTTACAAATAAATTATGTAGTGGTCCTCTTGGTATGAGATGTTTTCAATTGCATTTTTTATTTATTTCACTTAATCATATTCATCATTAATATAATTTATGTAAAAAATTGTTACTTAGTTTAATTCAAGGCAAAATTACCTTACATACCACACTAAACTATATATTTCTCATAAATAATTGATAAAAATACTCTTTGCATAACATAACTTTAGCATATATTACAATAGCATCTGATTTTTTCAAAAAACGAAACATAATATTCTCTCGACTTATAAATTACACAATCTATTTAGAGTTATCGTTCCGCAAAACTTGTTATACACGATCACTTTCAATGCTAACGCTCCCATAACTAAAATATTAGATGTTATATATACTAGTATTTAAAAGAGTATAATATTTAAAGTTTTGAGTGACATGTAAGTAAATATTTGTATTTTTTTATAAAAATATTTATATATATTACTCTAAAAATAACTTTGTTATTTGTTAATCTGTTAATAAGAGAATTTTTGAGAAACATAAATTTTTTTTTATTGAAGTTTATATTTTTTATATTAAAATTTTCACAAGATACAAGATACCTTTACCTTGAGAATTGTCATAAATTTCAAAGTTTTAAATTTTTTATTTTTTTCATAACAATTTAATCATTATGCCAAAGGGCATTAAATCAAAATGGATTGAAATTCTTTTGCTTTTGATTAATATAATCCAAAAACTTATATTTTTGGTTAATAAATAAATCATTTAAGATTTTAATTTATGCATTAAAACCTAAAATCACAACAATTATTGAAATTAGGGAAAATAATGAATAGATTCCTCAACTTTGAGCCTATATCCATCTGAGTTTCTGATTTTCAAATCAAACTCTTTGAAAAATAATGTAACTAAATTCTCTTGCTATTAAATTCATGAATAAAAGAACATTTTTATCATTTTCTCTTTTTTCGATCTTTTTTTTTACTCTCTCTCTCACTTCTCTATACCCCACTAGTGTCATTCCAAGGTGACAGCACTATGGACGATGGTGCTAGGGCAACAAAGGCGATGGTGCTGGGGCAACAGATGTGATGATGCTAGGCAAGGAAGAAAAAGGAGAGCAAAAATAATTCTAGCTATATTATTTATCGACTCTGTTTGTTTAGTAGTTTAAAATTAACTTGATTTAATATTAATCAGGCATATTACATCACACGTAAAATTAAATATTAAAAATTAATTTTATTTCACATCCTACATATATTACTAAATTAATAATTAACTTATATTACATCCCTCACACATACCAATATAATAACTAACTTTATATCACATCTCTCACATATCTCAACATAATACCTAATTTTATTTCACATTATTCACAATTTTCAATAAAAAATATCTCTATCCAAATTTAATTTTAATTTTACAAACAAAAAAACTCTTAGAAATTGGAAGAACCTAAAAGTATATAAGATTAAAGTAGAGGGACTTATTTATTATTTATTTACCTTTAAAATTATGAGGCAGGACTCCCTTTCAGTATCATTGTTGGCCTGGTGTGCAAAAAACTCATTTCCTATAGTGGAAAAAGAGACGTGACATGATGAAATTATGAGGTACCAGAAAAGGTTGAACCGACAAAAAGGATCACAAGGAAATTTGCAGCTGAATCCAACAATTAATTGAATTGTCATTTCAGCCCTTTTTTTTTCCAGTTTTTCAGTGGATAGGGCTGCCTTTTGATTTGATGGGCCGGATTTTTAGACTTTAAAACTCGATCGAAACTATCGAATTCCCAAGTTATTAAATGAGCATTTTGTTCTCTGTCAAAAAAATATATTCGTAGAAATTTGTAAAAAAAAAAGCTAATTAGTAGCAATAAAAGTTTTTTCTTTAAATCCAAATCCTAATTGACATGTCTCAAAAACCTTTCAATCTTCCAATTTTCAATTGGAAGACAATGAATTCACATTTATTAATGTGTTTTTTTTTATCTAAAAAGGTGTTTAGTTCGAAATTATCTTGATATTATGTTATGTTATTTAAAAAAAGTAATTATTTGGTTTAATAACATCTATAAATAATCTTATATAAAATTATAGAATCATTAATTAAAAAATAACATCTAAATTACATGACATAACACCAAAATAACAATGAATCAAACGCCCCCTGAATGTCATCTCGAGTGATAAGTATATAATTTTTTAAAAAATTATTTAAAAATATTATCAAATCAAACAATTATTTTCTCTAAATAATATGACATAACATCGAACCAAACTTCTTCGTAAGCATTTGTCAACCTCCATGCAATTAAATCTACTCTCTTTATGCAAGACGACTGTGATCACCGAGAATAATCCAACAAAGGCCAAATAATAATTAAAAAACACATCTGTAATGTGCTACTCTATTAGGCCTCATTTGGTTCAAGATTTTTTTTTAACAGGAAAAAAAATATTTTATTTTTTAAATTTAATAAAAGAAAAATTTATTTCTGTATAAAATATAAAATACTTTCAATTTTAATATACATATTTGTATTGAATGTGAAATAAAATTGATTTTTATAGTTGAAAGTTATGTCTGTCAAAAACATTGACTCGAACCAAATGCTCATTAGATCTTTCACTAGACACAAGTAATTTTACCAAAATGGAGAGGCCAAAGAAGTGAATATAGGAAGTCCCAAATTTAGAGAATTTAGCTTTTTCTTCCCCAAAGAAAATAAAATTATATTCAAGAATTCTTTGAGGATAAGTATCTAAAACACATGCCAAATCCAGTTGAGTCAAGTCATCAAACATCTGATCTGCATTCACAGAAAATTACATATTAAGCATATAACAGTAAACAAAAAGATTTAGAGCTCACCATAACCCACAACACCACAGCAAGCAATCGTCGAAATTGGACGTAGACGATCAAATCATCTCCATTCCTCACCAACTCATTACTGCCAGCCCCCACAGAAACAAGACTTTAATGGTAACTCTACTTAAATTAGTCGGACTTCCGAGCTCCAGCAAACGGGACATCTTTGGTGAGATTGAATTTCTCGAGCAGCTCGCAGGGCAATGGGGTGTTCGAGAGAAAAGTAAAGAGGTAACTCCTGGAGTTGATTACTGAGTTGAAAGAGGATTATCGAGAGAGAATGGATTAATATATTATTCCAAGGAGTCCTTTGATTAGACCCCTTTTATCTATTTATAGAACAGGTTGAGTCCAGCCCACCTGAAATTAAGAATTTTACTATACTTTGAGATTTCTTTCTACTATAATTGGATTGGTTTAGCAGATTGGTCCCGAACTTGAGACAAGTTGATTCGAATTAAGATGGACCAAAAAAAGTTATTTTGGTTCAGAAAGCATAACTTTATAATCGAATAATTATGGAGGTTGTGTAAACGATGTGCTAATTGGATCAAGACAATTCCGAGTCTAACTCAAACTTGACTTTAGACATCCCAATTTCAATGAAGTTGAACCTGAGTCAAGGCTTCTCTTAAATTTAAAATTTGTTTAGAAAATATATTACAACTTTAGGGTCCCCTACCGCCCACCATCCATCGCCATCCCGCAAGTATTCCATGCTCTTCACTCTTTGTCTCTTCCTCAGTTGCATCCTTTAAAATACTCGAGGATGTTGAGAGCTATCATTCCTATATTCCCACAGCTTGATATCTCTGTGTCCATGGATGTTATATTCTTCTAATCCACACATCTCTATAACACTACCTCCATCTACTCCTGCTACTCCCTTTTTGTCACTACTTTCATCTACTTCTATCGTTCCTACCTGACCCTTGGGGTTGACGTAGTCAATCAATATATACAAAATTTAAGTATCTGAAAAAGGTAACTGATAAGGGACTAGTGCGTACTAAGGGTTTGAAGAAGTTTATGTAGACGGATTAATCAATGACAAGAGATCCACTTTAGGTTATTAAATTTTTGTAGGAAGAAATCTAGTAACTTGGAAGAACAAGAAACAAAGTATTGTGGCTAGATCAAGTATAGAAGCTGAACATAGAACAATGGCACATAATACATGTGAGATAATGTGAATCTAGTTTTCCTATCTCTCATTACATAACAAGCACTCCAATTTTTCATGAACTTAAAAAGCATATTAAAGTTGCTTGTCATTTTATTCATGATAATATTTTGTCTAAAAGAATATCTTTTCACATATCACATCTGAATTACAACTAATTAATGTATATTTTCACATTTTACGTTTCTCAAAGCTATGTGACAAGCTAGATCGCTTGGATATCTTTGCTCCATCTAAGGGAATTTAGGAACCCCCTTGTAAATCACTGTTCTTTTTTTTTAAATTGTTTATTTCTAGTTGGATCATGTTTATCTTACCTGCTCCTTGACAACATTGTATCTCTCCAAGGAGATATTTGTTGCAATAAAAGTAGAGATTTCATTTTTTTTTTCCAACTGACAGTTTTCATTATTTTTCATTTAAACAAAAAATAATAATTAAACTAGACCCAACACATGAAATTTACTAAATAGAGCTTAATGGAAATGCTGGCCAAAACTAAACTCAACACACATGAAACTTGCATACACACCAGCTCTTACGCCAACACTGAAGAAATACTATTCACCAACACACCATGAACACAGCCCATCCGACCACGTGCAGATTAGACAATAGCAAATTGGAGATACTCTCATTTCAAAGTCATGACATGATCAAAAGTCGTAGTACTCACATTAATTCTATCTGATACAGCATAACTACCTTAATTTATAATTTATAGAAGATCACACCACTTCATTTTTAAGTAACAGGACTATAAAGAGAGAAAGCATCTTCTGCTTCAACAAGTCCTAAACTTACCTGAGGGGCAGTGCAGCCCATTGAGCAGTGCTGCCAGCCGGTAGAGAAGGCCTGATGATCGGCATGCGACGAACCACTGAAAATGCATCATTGATGCGAGCAGCACGAGCTGCAAACTGGGCAGCCTTCTGCACAATTTAGCAACAATGACGGTAGGTGAGTGATTATTCCATATGCGAAAGAAAGATAATTATTTTTATATAAACATAAGTATTCTAAATATAACATTTATCTAGACATGAGCTGACTGAAAAAGGTACGATTAGGTCCCACGGGTATCATAAGCAGTGATTGAGAAAAAGAGAGAGTAAAAGTACATAGAATTACATGGTTCGGCCAACTTTGCCTGTCTATGTCTATATAATATTTTCTTTCTCGATAATTGATCACACTGTAATCAGTATAGGTGGGGGAAAACTCATCCCTCAACAAAACGGTCAAAAAAAGACACTCTCAACCTCAAAAGTATCAAACATTCAAGTACCTTGCCTATTTGTTCTATTTTAAAAAAACAATGATGGGGCATATGATGAATGGAATCATAAGCTAAGAATTAAGCTTTAGAACTCTAGAATACATAACCATAAGATCAACAGAAAAAGGAAATCCAAATTGTACGTAGCACTGAATAATGTTGAAGCTTTTTACAATAGAGTATCGAACTTGTAGCATAAAAATACACACACACAGTGAAGGGGGCTGGCAGACATGGGGGGTGGAGGTAATAAAGAAATGGAAGGGAATCCGTGTGTGGAGAGAGAGAGAGAGAGAGAATCCACCTTCTTACATCTACAAACACTCCTGTAAAGTCAACCTTCCTAATGGCTTAATTTTGAGAGGCCAATTTAACTCCCAAACTCCAGATCTGAATAAACTGAAATAATTTGATTGCTCTAATTTAACTTGATAAATTCTAATTTACGAACTATCCCATTCAATTTTAAATTTTAAATTGGTTTAACTATGACATTTGCTTAACTATCACATAATTAACCTTAAGAAATTATTGTGCATATTCAACTAATTATCCATTAAATCATTGATGTCTATACTCAAATTTTACATTCTCATTTGGCCCACATCAAAAATCCAAGAAAAGCATGGGATCTAATATATATATGCACATACATACAAGCCTCCAACAGAGGGCTCTCGCTTGCGCTGGATCCTCCACCGACACCTTGCCTCACCTCACCAGCCAGCATTAACCTGCCACCATCGTTGCCCCGTACTCGCATCACCACTCACAACTCATGTCACCCCTAAAGGCGTCTTCATCGCCTCGCTCTTCTCTAGTAACTCGCAACTTGCTCCTCACCGTAGCCCTCACTAACTACAATCTCCTTTTTCTGCATTGTGGGCTCTATGTTTTCAGTATTTGCTGCATCTCTTTACTCTTTCATCCTTCTCAAGATGGTTTAAAAGTTTTTCAAAAAAAGAAAGAAAAAGGTTCAAGATGTATTGTTGGTGTGAAGTCACAAATATTGAAGAAGAGAATGATAGACTTTGATCATTTTATGTTTGGAGGTGATCTCTTGTTAGGGTGATGACATTATATCTACTACAACAACTAAGCCTTTATTCTGCTAAGTGGGGTCGACTACATGAATCATTTATTTCTATTATAATCTATCAATTAACAAATCATCATTTAACTCTAATTGTGTAAGATCATTCCTTAAAGTTTTTTTTCATATCTTTTTTGTCTCTCATTTCCTTTTTTTACATGAGCAAGGTTCAATAACTCAACTTTCCATACTAGAGCTTCAATCGACCAACGATTCATATGTGATTCATATGTGATTCATATGTTCAAACTATCTAAATTGACTCTCTCTGACTTTATCCTCAATTAATGTTACTCTAATTTTTTTGAGAACATATAAATTTCTCATTCTAATTTTTCATGTATTCTCACTCATCCATTTTAGCATTATCATTTCTACTTCAATGTCTCTTACTAGCAACCAATCAACTCTTGCTATCCAAACATCTTCACATATTCCCTCTGAATCATTGAGAGGGGGAAGATCTTTTGATCATGGTGGGCAAATTGTAGATAACATGGAGGCCATGGTAGTCAGGACAACTAGAGAGACATGTTGGGCATATGGTCAACCACATAGAGAGGCCAATGCCATTCAGACAGAAAAGATACCACCCCAGAGTGCTTCATATGCATCGACACATCCACATTCCACAACATCATCGGGTCCATTTCTATTTCATCTAAGGAATACGCTAGATTCCTCCAATATCAAATTGAAAAAGAGATTACCCAACCAGTTGCATCATTCGTTCATTCTAGTAATCATATTACTTGTGTAACTGTGTTTCTCAATCTGCACGTTCTCATGCACCATGGATACTTAACACTGGAGTTGTTGATCATTGCTCTAGTAATCGTGAATTATTTTTTGATATGTTCGGTTCTACTAATTTGCCACCAACCACTCTTGCTAATGGTTCCATAGCCCCCATTCAAGGTGTTGGAATTCCTCATTCTAATTCCACTATATCGTTATCTTTCATATTTTATACTTATCTAATTTTTCATTTAACTTAATATCAGTGAACAAACATATAAAAGATCCAAATTGTTCTGTTACCTTCACTCCTAACTCCTTTATGTAAGATTTGGGAACAAGACAAACGATTGCTACAGGATATGAGGTGGCTAGATTCTATCACCTCAATAGTCCATCAAATCATTTGGGAGTTGCACCACCATTGGATGTCCACAATTGTATGGGTCACCCTTCTTTGCAAAACTAAAACTATAGTTCCCGATTTATCTAGTTTGAATAAGTTGGAGTGTTAATCATATCAATTAGATAGCAAAGTCATACTTCATTTTCTATTAATGTTAACCAAAGGGCAAGTCATCCCTCTGAGTTAATTCACTTTAATGTGTGGGGTCCTAGTAGACTTGTATCCAAGCTTCATTGTCGTTACTTTGTCACTTTATTGATGATTAGTTTAGAATGACATGAGTTTATCTTATGAAAGATCATTCTGAACTTTTCTCTATTTTTTTTTGAAAAAAAAATCTCTATTTTTTTTGAAAAAAAAAATCTCTATTTTTTGTTCCTTTTGTGTTGAGATTAAACCTAATTTGATATGTATATGCGAATTCTTAGGTGCAAAATGCTCGTGAATATTTTTTCTCCTTTTTTAATACATATATGCATATACATGAAATTATACATCAATCATCATGTGCCTATCATCGTAGAGAAATGAAGTATCTGAGCATAAAAATAAACATTTAATTGAAACTTCTCGTACACAATTATTACATATCTATGTCCTCTTTATTTTTTGGGTTGATATTGTTATTACTGCATGCTACCTAAATAATCGTATGTCATCATCTGTATTGCATGGTCAAATTCCATATTATATACTTTTTCCTCAATCCAGCATTCATAAAATCACTCCGCATATTTTTAGTTGTGAGCTTTGTTCATGATTTACTGGCATTGAAAATTTTGATGCTCGGTCAATTAAAATGTGTATTTTTGAGATATGCCCATTTTCAAAAGGATTATCATTGTTATTCATCAAGTTTACAACATTCCCTTAAGCGCTGATATTACTTTTTTTTAAAAAAACTCCATATTTTGCATTTAAATTTGCTTCATTGTCAACTGTACATGGAGAATACCTCTGTCGATTTTTCAATTTGGTTATTTGTCCCCTACTACATTTATTCCTACATCCATTAATGTTGTTTCAGAATTTCCAATTACAATGAAGACTGCAAGTAACAAAATTACAATGGAAACTACCTCCTTAACAAAGGGAGGCACCCTTATATTAGGTGAAGTCTTTGTCCATACTCATCCACCTAGTTGTGAGTCGGATTTACCAATCATTCGTCATTGCCCTAGTCAACGCCAATGCTCTACTCAAAATCCTACTACCCTAGTTGTCTCTTACTTACATTTATCCTCATGTTATTTTGCGATTGTTACATCTATCGACAGTTCTATACCTAAGACTATTTCAGAAGCTTTACTTAAACCAGAATGGAAAGCAACAATGTCAGAGGAAATGAGTGCTCTTTAGCAATCACCCTGTGTGTGGTTTAGTTGTTCAGTGATGCTCTTTATAAGTTCAATATGTTATGATGTAATGCAGACCATTCTGTATTCTACAAACATTGTGACATTTGACAAATGATATGTTTAGTCGTCAATGTGGATGACAATAATTATAGTAATGATATAGATAGAATTTTATAACTAAAAGAATTTCTAAAGAAAATCATCAATGTGGATGACAATGATTATAAGCAATGATATATACAGAATTTTACAACTGAAAGAATTTCTAAAAAAATAATTTCAAATCAAGGATTGAGCAAAGCTTAGATATTTCTAAGGAATTGACGTGGCTAGAGTGTGTGAGTGCGTGTGTGATGCAGCTCAATAAAGCATGCATTAGATAAACTTGAAAAGATAGGTCTGTTAAGAACTAAACCTACTGAATCTCCAATGGATCCTAATGTGTGAGACTTCCTAATGAGGGAGAGCTTCTGCCTAGTCCCAAATAATACAAAAGGTTAATTGGGAAATTGAATTTTGGAATTAAAAAATGATTTATTATTTAATAGAGTGCAATCGAAACAAAGGATCCATGCAGCCGACTCTACCTAGTGGGATAAAAGCTTAATTTGTTATTATTGTAATTGAGAAATTTAATTACCTTCTTGTAACAAGACCGGATTTGTCATATTTGATTGGTGTACTCAACAAATTCCTAATTGCCCCTAGAGATCCTCATTGGGCAGCAATCTAAATATTATGTCACGTTAAGAAAGTACCCGATTATGGCTTGTATAAATCGGGTAGCTTTACATATATAATTGGATATGCAACTGTAGATTAAGTTCACTATTTGATAGGAGATCCACATTTGATAATTGTATTTTGTTTGATAAAAAGTTGGTATCACGGAAAAGTATGAAGCAAATAATTGTTACTAGATCAAGTGCAGAGGCTGAATACAGAGCTATGGTTAGTATCACTTGTGAGTTGATTTGGGTAAAGCAACTGTTAGAAGAACTAAGATAGAGTTCATTCAAGTCAATGGAGTCAATTTGTGACAATCAAGCAGCTCTACTTATTACTTCTAACCCAGTATTTCATGAAAAAATTAAACACATTGAAATTAATTGTCATTTTGTTCGGAAAGAACTATTAAACAAGGAGATCAAGACCTCTTTTACTAATTCTGATGATCAATTGGTTGATATATTCACTAAGTAAGCAAAAAAAATTTAGAAATGATTATATTTGTAACAAACTAAATATTTATGACAAATACTCCAACTTGAGGGGGAGAGCTGAGAAGTTATCTGTAATTTGTATTTATAATAGGATTCCTATTGTAAAAGAACCATCATATATATATATATGTGTGTGTGTGTGTGTGTGTGTGTGTGTGTGTGTGTATGTATATACACACACACACACACGCACATATGCATATATATATAAAGAGGATGATAGGGTTTCATCCCAATCATCCCTTTCCACTTCATTATTGTTGGATTAATGAATCAAATTATCCCTTAAGTTACATCAATGTCTAAAATTGTGTTTTTTGAGTTAAGACCTATTATCCCAAACTCTACTTGCTGATAGCTCCTTCTATGACTTAGTGGCTATATTTTCAGATTACTCTTACCATGTTCTGATATCTGTAACTAACTCTGAAGTCTACGCCAGGGTATTTTAAATAAAGTTGGTCGGTCAAACACAAACGTTAGAAGTACTAAATGAGGAATATAGAACAGATAAATAGTTAACCCAAAACGCCTGTCACCCAGAGTTTCTTCGTTGTTTTGGAAGAATTTGTCAGTAATATTTAACTTTGATCAATTTCATTCAAATGACAGAAGACATACACAAGCAATGACACCTCCCAACAATGATATGGAAGAACTAAATATAATAAAACTCTGTTCACCTTGTCATCAACAGAAATTCGCAGCTGAATGTTCCGGCTCCTGTGCTTCATCTTATATAGTTTCCTCCCTAGCATAACAATCCCCACCATGGCTGCAGCTATAGATATCGACCAAACAGGCCTTATCCTAAAGCAGCAGAACTTCAGGAACTCCAAAGGCAACTTCCACCAAATTTTTTTCCCATTCTCCCTGATAGAAGCGCCACCACCAGTCGGCCTCATTTCCCGCGCATCAGAACTCCCTTGCCCCACAAACCCCTCGCCAATGTCTTCACATAGAGCATCCATTGTTTCAGATCCTATTTCCGTAGCTGAATCCCCCAAGCTTCCAAACTCCAGGTTTTCGCCGTTAGCCGCCGATCTCTTCCCATCAGATGACTCATCGGACCAAAACCCCCCAGAATCCCGTATTGGAAACTTGGTCTCAACAAAACCTAACTGGCCCCTTGAGGTTTCAAGGAATCTGGAGTCGGAATCGGGCTCGATCCAGCTAGGGTTATCGGAAGAGACGCCGTTATCACTCTCCTCATCCGACCGCGGGCGTCTGCGGCCACCATAGCTAAGGGAGAAGTAGTCGGCCTTGATGGCACCGTCCTCCGTGTCCTCATCGAGAACCTCGACAGCCTTGGGAGTTTCACAGAGGTTGGAGGCGGGGATCAGCTCCCAGTCATGGACGTCGGCGCTGTCTTCCATCGAAAGCGCCGAACAGATCAGATTAGGGCCCGTTTGATTCACCGCTTCAAGCGGTTTAAAAGGGACCGAGGATTTAATAAAATTAATTTGATAAATAATTTTGATTCAAATTATAAATTTGAATTCATTTTAGAAATATAAAATAATTTCAAGATCATTAATCTGAAGTCATCGAAAAGGTGATTTCAAACTCGCGATTATTTTTTCTTTTTTTTCAAATTTTTAGAAAAATATATCTGGGGATAAATTTAGTATTTTTCATAAAGCTAAAATTAAAGGATAATTAAATCTGATAAATTCAAAATTTAAAGAATAATAATAAATCATTTTTTGACTCATAACCACATCCCTTAAATATCTCAAATTTTGATATATATTCTCGTGAGAATTTTAAATTAATAATATTCAAATAAATTATAAAATTTTGAATAAATATTTTTTATTTACTTTTATTATAAAATTTATGTATTTTTATTATTTTTGAGATTTTATTGTGAGATGAAGTGGTTTCTAAATTAATATTCATCCAAACAAAAATAAATTAAAATAGATTCAAAACTAGTTTCAAGCCACTTTTTATCCAAACAAAATTTAAGTTTGAACTGCTTCATTTATCTGAAACCGTTTCAAACTTTGAATATGATTCTATTTATTTTGAATCTAAATCCACTGTCAAACAAGCCCTAAGGGATCGAGCAGGATTGAAGCCGCGGTAGGAGATATGCCCGAAGGGCAGTCTTTACCACCCGATTAAGGCTTTCAAAGTTTGGTGGGTTAGGAGAAGAACCAATAAAAGAAGAGCTGAAGGTAACCCAGAACTGAGAGGGGGAAAGTAACACCTAGCCAACAAAGACTAACAAGTGTCCCAAGACGTAGAAAAATTATTCAGTCTAGCGAGCAAAAATGCCCTTCCGTTCGCTACCTAGTCGTGATTCGCCGCGTGGCTTGGTGGGTCCCACACTCCGCTCAAACTTAACGCGGGCTATCGGCGACAGCTAAAAGGTGGAGGCTGACAAGAATCGCTCTGCGCCGTTAAGTTTGGGCGAGCTCTCGCGTGGACGTGGACGGATATTTCACCCTAAGCCCTCGTCTTCTTCCTTTTACCACTGACATCTGTTCTGAAACCAAAATATCACCAATCTTAAATGCAGATTATTTATTATCCCAAGCTGAAACCAAATAAATAATGAAAGCCATATTTTGTTTGACCAAACCAATAAATTAATAATATTAGTAATTTGATTAAAATTATATTACTATATTAAAAATAATATTAATTAAGCTCATTAGCGAGCTGCTATTAATTAATTTGATAATCAAATTTTAAACTGGCATACACATTATTTATAACAAATACAAATAAATCAAACATTAATACCTTCAAGCTAATTCAATTAAGCACGTTCGTTAGATTTAATGAATGAAAATGAATAAGAGCTTATTGAGCCGAGTACTGAGCGAGTCGTTGGAGACTCGGCTCATTCTAACCAAGGAAGCTTGGCCCTCGACTCAATTTTTAGTGAATCTAATCGGTCTCAATTTCATTAGGTTGGTTGGGCCAAATCAAGTGAGGTTTGGATGGGCCCAAATTAAAGCACAGAAAAGTTTCAGTCAAATATGTCAGTTTCATTAATTTCATTTTAATTTTAATCAAAATCAATTCAAAATTTCAATTTTTTTTTATAAAACTCTCATTTTCTAAGAATTGTTTTTTAAAATATTTAAATTTTTGAGAAAAAAATCAAGGATGGTGACATGCCTTGTGTTGAAAGTATAGAAGCTGTTGAAATTATAAAAACTGATACGTATAATTTGTAAGCATAATTAAAATTAAATATGATTTTTAAAATTTTAATGCGAAGCATAACATTAATTATAGCATTTTACTTAAAACTTAAAAAATAAGGAAAATTTGCCACTTTAATTCATCCACATTATTATAGCCTGAGTTTTTTTTTTATGATAGAAAGCATTGCTAAAATCTAGATGAAAAATGTCATGTAGCATGATTAGCTAATAAATAAATTAATAAATTATGATCTAAAGCTTTAGTTCATTAAATTATTAAGACTAAACATATTGGATAAATGAAAAATTAATATATCGGATATTCTAATGAATTAAAATACAAAATTTTAATTAGTTAATTTAATAATTAATTATTAGTGTTGTATAATAAAGACTTATCTGACAGTGCATGTGGCACCAACTGCAACTAAAAACTTTAATAAAATTTTTTATTAAAAATTGTACATTTAATTAAAAAAATAATTATATTAAAGATGTGATAATTAATGATCAAATTGTCAAGAAGAGTGAGTGCTTTAAATACCTTAGACCAATCATACAAAATAATAGTAAAATAGATCAATCATTCAAACAGGATTAGTAAAATGGAGGAATATTTCTAGTGTGTTGTGCTATAGAAAATTCTCATTCAGACTTAAAGTTAAATTATATAAAATTGTAGAATGACTAGCAATAATATATGGTATTAAATGCTAATTTATAAAGAAAAAATATATAAATAAAATAAATACTACAAAAATAAAGATGTTAAGGTGAATATATTCATATAAACGAAAGAATAGAATGAGAAATGAGTATATCTGAAAGAAAGTTGGTGTTACACCAATTGAGAATAAATTTAGAGAAAATCAACTTAAACGGTTTGAACATATAAATCATAGACTGATTGATGCTACAGTTAGAAAATTTGAATTATTAAATCTTGCTCATATAAAAAAAAGAAAAAGAAGACCAAAAAAGATATGACAAGAAACTATAAAAAATGAACTTAATAACTTAAAGTCAGCTTAAATTTGGTAATTGATAGAGCACAATAGAAATAAATAATTTATATAGCTGACCCCACCTAGTGGGACAAAGACTTTATTGTTATTATTGTTGTTGTATTAAAGAGTAAAAAGGATAAATGCTTTTTATTAAAGAGCGAAAGAGATGCAAGGGATCCATACAACTAACTCTGCACATGATTGTGCCTTTGATGACACTTATAACACTAAAACACTTAACTAGTGTATATAAATACATTTCATACATATGTTATATATACTAAATTTATTTATATTATATGTATAATTTTAATTCAAGAAAATCGGGTTCAATTCAAAATTAATTTGAAATAAATTTGAGCCAAAAGCCGCATCAAAAATTTAAAAAAATTTAACTGAATTTAAATCAGTACGAAAAACTAATCAGATTCCGAGCAAGCTGCGAATTTCGGATTTTTTTTATTTGAAGAATTTCGGATATTTTTTAATAAAAATTTCGGATATTTTTAACACCGCAGTGGACAAGCGATACAAACGATGCAAACATCATTAATAACCAGTAGAGAAATTGCGGACAACGTGAAGCCCACAGGGCACACAGCGCGACAGCTGGCAGTTCACAGTAGCAATAAATAGACGAAAGTAATTACAATTGGCATCTTCCGTTCAAATTATTAGTAGTAGCGGCAACAGCTCACCTACTCCGCCTCCAGCGCCGGCGACAGACGGCTCCGGATGAAGCTCCCGATCTCATCGATCAGCCTACCGGAGTCAGAGATCTCCGGGAAGATGTAGAAGGCGTGGATGGCATCCGGAAACTCCATCTTCACCACCTCCCTTCCCTTCGCCCTCAAGCTCTCGCAGTACCGCCGCTGCCAGTCCTGGAGCGGATCGTGGCCGCCGACAACCACCATCGCCGCAGGAAAATCTTTCTCCAGCTCTGATTTCGCTTTCGGCCCGAACACGTTCGCAGCCTCGTCGTCCCGGTCCGCTCCCTTCGGGAGGAACGCCCGCCACAGCCAATCCGAGCGATCCGTCGACACCAGAGGCGCCCCTGTCAGCCGGATCTCGGATTCCGTTCTCTCTTCTCCACCGAAGTAGGGTTGGATCAGTATTATACCTGATAGATTAACCTTCTTCCATCCGTCTCCGGCGGAGGCCGCCGCGGCCCATCGGTGGGCGACGTGGTGGCAGATGTTGGCTCCGGCACTGTCGCCGGCGAGGAAGCAGGACGAGAAATCAGCAAGCTCGGCGACTTCGGCGTCCATGCCACCGGAGTCGATGAAGCTGAGAAAGTCGAATCCGTCGTCGTAGGGAGCTGGGCAGCGGTGCTCCGGCGAGAGGCGGTAGTTGACGGAGGCCACGACGACGGAGAGCCTGCGAGCCATACGCCGGCAGACTAGATCGTAGCCGCGGGAGTCGGGAGAGAGATAGGCGAAGCCGCCTCCGTGGAAGAAGATGACGAGCGGGAGTCGGCTACCGCCGCCTGCGGCGGTGGAGGGAGCTTGGCCGGCGGGGAGGAAGAGGCGGACCCAGAGATTGCGCGAAGCATCGACGGTGAGATCTAGGGTTCGGACGCCATGGACGGGGCTAGGGTTTGGCGCTGCGCGGAGGTCAAAGAAAGAGAGGAGGCGGCGATTGATGCTGCCGTCGGAGCGGCGGCAGGCGTCGGTGACGGCAGAAAGGAGGGAGACGTAGAGCCGGGTCTTGAGGGAAAGCTTGGGCTTCGCCTGCTTCGCTGCCGGCGAACCGGACACATCCGTCATTTCTGACATTGCGTCTATGAACAATAGAGCGTTTCTCTCCCAAAAAGAAGAGATTGGTCGGCAGTTATAGATGATGGGCTGACGCTCATCTCAACCTCACGAATCTCGCGTGACCTATTTTATCATTTAATTAAAATCATTTCAAATAACATAACGTTTATTTTTTGAAAATAATTTCATATGAGTCCAATGAAATTTTTAAATATTATATTTTAAAAAAAATTAATTTTATATCATATTATTAAAAAAATAATTATTTGATTTTAATAATAATATATTTAAATAACTTATAAAAATTTATAAAATTATTATTTAAAAAATAATATGCAGACTACATGACATAACATAATAATAATATTGAACCAAACTTAAGAGAAGATTTTATTAGCTCTTTACTGAAATTAAGCAAACCTAAATTGGCCTTTTGTTAGAGAATTGCTTTTAACACAAAGTTTGCTCGAAATCCAGCTCAATTTTACTTAACTTAATTTAGCTTGATTTTTGATGACTCAAAATAAAATCAGTCTAGATCCGGATTTGGATCTATTTAAATTTGAGTTGGATCATACTTTGTACTCTTGGCCTAGATTAGACTTAGGTTTGATCCAAGTGCGGTTAAGACAAGTGCTCTGCATAAGCACATACAGTGTTTCATGTATACAATCTCAATTTATTTCAAAATAAATAATTAATTAAATATAAAATTAATATTTTTTTTATAATTGAAAATTTATTTATCTATTTTCTAGAATATAACTCCTCTATTGCAGTGAAATATTATTTAGGGGTTCAGTGTTTTCTTAGCGTCATATTATATTATCTAAAAAAAGCAATTGTTTGGTTTAATGATAAATTTGAGTCAAAGAGCTTGTTTGGTTGAAGGATAAATTTGAGTAAGGAAAGAGAAAATATTTTATTTTATAGAGTTGATGAGAAAAAAAATTATTTTAATATTTAGAGTTGTGTACGATGTAAAATAAAATTGATTTTAAGGTTAAAATTTGTGTTAAATGTAAAATAAAGTTGATTTTTAAGGTTAAAATTTGTGTTGGATATGAAATAAAGTTATTAAAATTTATAATAAATTTAAAATATTATTAAAATATTTTTTTGCTCAAAATTAGGCAAATGTCAAATAAGGCCAAAAGATAAAATCTAAATATCATAATATAACACCAAGATAAAACCAAACACTCCCTTAGTGTTATTAAGAATCCAATATGAATATCTATGAGTAGTTCTTCTGTTCGTGGTCCCCAGCAAAAATTTAATGTATTATCTGCTTTTGTAGTTACTCTGTTAAATTTTCTTCATCATATAGCATAATTCATTTATTAGAAATATGCTTATAGTTGTGCCGGTCTTCATAAACTGATACTAATTCTTCGAGATTTTATTTCTGTTCATAGTCCCAAGAATATTCAGAAAATTCTTTTTGTTGACGGCTTTCCCTTTGTTTTCTGTCCGAACATTTTCCAAATTTAGAAACATGGATAAATAAGATATTCACGGGGTTCTTCAAAAGTTGATTTCAAAGAATGAATGAGAAAAGTTCGATGATCTGATCTCGCTTCAACTTAAGTCTCACTCATTTGTTAACGATTCAATTTATTTAACATATTATATCTAATTACATGTATAAATATATATAGATAATATCTTTTAAATTTTTAATTGGCCCAATTACAAGCCATTCAATCCGATCCGATGTCGGCTCAAGATTAGATTGATAAAAATATCGAGTCATACAAATAACTTGCAAGTTATCTCGTTTCAGTTAAGTCGAACTCAATTCAATCTACTATTTTTAAGATAGAAATTAACGGCCTTATTTATAATCCAGATATTACCAATGCTTTCAAAAAAAAAACAAAGCTATGATAATGTTCTCTTATTATATTATTAGAGATGAAGTTAGGTGAGTTGGATATTCATTTTTATTAAGTTCAAATTCATTTCAATAAAATTATTAAATATTTTCGATGAGTCAGAACAAATTTAATATGCATAATATAAAATTAATTTTGATTCAATTATTATGTGAATAACAAATAAGTTTTTAAAAAAATATTTTGATAGTTATCATTTTTGTAGCTAATTAATAATACAACTATCAAGTATCCTATCATTTACTATTGCTAATTTATTCTATATATATTAAGCATATAGTAAAATAATAATTTAATTCTATACTTCTTTCACTTTTATATATGAGTGCTAATTTATTTATTTTAAATCTCTTTTAGGGTAAATTACATCTTATTGTTTGAGATTAAATTATAATATTACATAAATCATGATTTTAAATTTTAACATCTAATTCTCTAACTTTGATATAATTATTAATTAGGTTTTTTTATTATTTTTATAATTTTTTTTTAAATTACCCTTTTACCTTCTCTCTCCCTCTTTACTAGTTGGTGCTACACAGTCGTGCATAGCCTCTAGATTGAGGTGGTCTGTGCATGCATTTGCCAGCTGCGTGCCAATGTTGTCAAAATCGAACCGGACAGGCCGGTTCGACTGGTCGGACCGTGAACCGATCTCTAGTCCGATCTAATTCTACGTTAAAACTGAAGAAGGATTGAACCGGCTTAGACTGGATTGACCGGCATAAATAGGGGTGACAATTTGTACCCGTACCCGATTAACTCACCCTGACCCGCCCCTAATGGGAAGGGTATGGGTACTCAAATTTTACCCGCAACCCCCGCCCCGCCCCACCCCGTGATGAAATGGGGCAGGTTCGGGTATGAATCATCTAGACCCGCCCCGCCCCGTACCCGATTTAATAAATCTGAAAATGATTTCACTCAATGTGGTTCGTAGAATGCATAAATTCCATGAGATGTGGTATTGTAAAAGAAAGTGTCATTTGCCTTCACATGTTCCATCATACCTCACCTTGCCCATCTATTGTGTCATTCTCACCTGTTGATATAAAAATTGCTGCATAATGATAACTATTAAACAGCCAGTTAACTTGATTACTAATAACAGAAAAGTTTCTTTTTTGTAAATTTGTATTCGAAGTTTTTCCACGAACTGAATTTGAGAATATCCTAAATAAAAATTCAAGTTTATATTGAAAACCACTTTCAAATTTTTAACGAAAAATTAAGAAAAGTGAATGCATTTTTGTTAGTAGTAACCAGGCGAATCTTGGTTATCGAGGAAACGGGGTGGGGCGGGGCGGGGCGAAAATGGGTATGAGGCGGGTATGGGTAATGAATAATATATAGCGGGGCGGGTATGGGTATTTATAAACCCAAAACCGCCCCGTTGTCATTCCTAGGCATAAACCAGATTGAACTGGCTTAAATTGGATTGAACCGATTTAGATCGGATTGAACCGGTCAAATCGGGTGAACTTATTGAACCGATTAAATACCAATTCAACTGAAAAATTTATATTTTATTTTTTTAATCAATGTTTGTAAGTAAGTCAATAAGTTTTTTAGATAAAAATTTATGTTTATAAAAAAATTTAAGGGTAACTAAATTTTTTATTTAAATATAAATCTATATTAATTAATTTCATATTGAATATATATAATATATAATATTTAAGTTTTATTTGTCATATTAAAAATTATATATATATATATATATGTCCATTAATTTTTATTAGTAATGCTGAATATATATTAATTAATTTTTATTGTTCATATTTATTATTTAAATATATTTATGTAACAAATAATTTATATTATATATATTTTATATTTTTAATATTAATTGTGTGTATAATTATATTATATTATTTTATTATATTAATATCAGTAATTGAACTACCAAAAAAAAATCCGTAATTGAACTACCCGGTTAGACTGATCCGATTATGAACCAATTATTATTTTAATTATTATTAGATTACATAATATAATAATAAACTAAATGCTCCTTGATTAAATTCAAATATCATACTCAGTTATTCAAAAACTTAAATATCAAATCTTAAAGCAATTAATATTTAATGAGCCGAATAATATTCCTCCACTAAATGACATCAGCACTAATAACCTTTCAATTATATTTCCTTTTTCATCAAACAAAATTATATTTCCTTTTTCATCAAACAAAATTATATTTCCCAAAATAGAAAATTTAAGACCACCATTTTGGAATTAACAAAATTTATAAAACTTAGAAAAATTGTAATTAACTCGAACCACATAAAAAGGAAAAATAACAAATTAAATTAATTAAAAGGAAAGAAAAAAGAAAAAAAGGCCCAAGATCATGGATCGAACGAAAACCGACACAGAGGGCAGAAGCCGGCGGTCTGAAACCATCGCCGGAGGCATCCGCCGTGAAACAGATGCACGCACGGCGTACGGACCAACACCTCCCCCACCTCCGCGTCCTCCAAACACACCGCACAAGTCTTCTTCTTCTCACCGGCGGCAGCTCCTTCATCGCCGCCGCCGCTTCCACCCTCGCCACGATAAACCTCTTCCCCCACCAAACTCATCCTCCTCTGGACGAGAAACTCCACGTCCTCATCTTCTTCATCATCACCATCGTCAGCAGCTTGGAGCACGTCTCCTTCGCCCTCCTCTCCGCCCACCCACACCACGACCTCCACCACCAGCCTGTCGAGCCCTTCGACGCCGTCGCATTCTCTCACTAGCTGTGCGACGAAGTCGGAGATCATCTCCCTCGCCGGACCAACTTCCTCGGGGTCCACCATGGAGTCCAGTGGTAACGGCTCAAGCGTCTGGAGGAAATCTCGCAGGTATGAAGGGCAACTGTGCTCGGCGAGGCGACGCACAGCTACGTTTGTGATTGTGTCCGTTTCTCCGGTGAGAACGTAGGTGAAGCAGATCTCAAGATTGGGTTCGACGTCGCCGGCGGCAGCCTTCTCCGGCGGCCCCTGTACGTCCGAATGGTGAACTCGTTCGTAGGTAACCTGAATGAAGTCGGAGATGGAGACGGCAGAAGCCATAGTGTGCTTCTCTGTTTTCTCCCCTCCGCGTGTGATTTCTCCGGTTTTTATTTATGATCCATATATAAATAACCCGTTTGTTATTTTAGAATTATGCAATAATAAAATTTACTATTTGAAAAAAATAAACTTATTTTAAAAAAAAAATATTAAGGAGAATGAAAATATATTCTTTTTTATTTTAATACTGACTACATAATACTCAACTTGAATTTTTTTAATGTTAAATTATTTCTAAATTTCTGAATTTAGTATATATTATTATATGAATCATAGTTTTAAATATTTAACATTTAGGACCCTAAATTAAATATAAATATCAATCAGGTTTAATTTTTTTTATTTTTTTAATAACAAAATTTTATAAAATATCTAAATGTCGCACAACACTCACGTATTTATATTTAATTTAGGGACCAAATATTAAATTTTTAAAAGTATAAATTTGAGTGATAATATACTATAAATTCAAGAGCATTAATGTAATTTATTTTTTTTAAATTAATATCTAATTAAATTTTAATGAATGTTATCTTAATTAAACTCTGAAAGAAAAAAGCTGAAGATAAAAACAACGAGTAGAATCATTTAAACTAATTATTTAAGGTTATTAATTTTTTTATTTAATTAATCGCTTAATATAAAAGGCCATAAATGATTAGAATCATTTAAACTAATATCTAAATAAATTTTAATGAATGTTCAAATTTGATTCCTTTTAGAGAGATCTAACAGATGACACGTACCTCATTCAAGTTGATATTTGGCTGATTTTATTTAATGTATAATTAATTTTAAATTTTAAATTTTAAATTTTCAATCTATTTAGAATGTAATTTGATTAGATTTGACTCAATAAATTAATTCAAATCATATAATATTTTGTGCGAAAAGTATTAAAACTTGATTTTGGTTTTGATAATTAAAATTTTTAATTCAAGCATTCAAATTAGAGAAATTTTATCATAAAAATATAAAAATTTCAAACAAATTTCGGATCATCTTGACCATAACTTAGATGAAGTTTGATGAATAATTTATGTATTTCTATTAACTTTTGGTTTAATTCACAATTTAAATTGAAAAACTTATTTTTAACTTTTTTTTTTAATGAAAAATTATATTTAAACTTTTTATGGGAGAGAAGCGGTTGGCGAATTTTGCGCATAATGCGCGGTTTCGTTAAAGATTCTATTTGGCATACAATTGAAATGGATTCAAATATTTATTACTTTAATTTTTTTTTAAATTTTCGGTTCTAAATTAGTTTAATTAATTCAAAAATCCTATTAATGCTTAATTCATTCATTAAAATTTCAGGATTCTCAAATTAAAAGTTAAATTCTAAGTGACACCCAATTTCAATGATCTTCTTTTCTTTTCTTTTTTTTTTAATTTTCTCACATTTAGACTTTGTTTTGTTGTGCATTAAATTTTAAGTAAATAAAAAAATATTTTATTTTATAAAATCGATGAAAAAAAATTATTTTAATATTAAATTGTGTATATAAGGTGTGAAATAAAATTGATTTTGAAGTTAGAATTTGTGTTGAACGTGAAATAAATTTGATTTTTAAGTTTAAAATTTATATTAAATATAAATAAAATTATTAAAATTTATAATAAATATAAAATATTATTTGTGCTAAAAAAAATGACACTTGTCAAACAAAAGGAAATCAACTGTCACATAATATTAACTGAAGTGAAGATGCAGTTGATGGGAGAGGATTAACTTAAAAATCTATTTGACATAAAAGTTGGGACCCAGATTGAATAATTTAAACTGTAGAACTTCTATAAAATGTGCTGCAAACCTCAGCACTAAGGTGCAAATAATCCTAATTAAATTATTTATTATCCACTCAAATTGTAAAAACAAAATTTAAACCGATTTATAACCCCTAATTTTACAGTGAATAATCTAGCAATATTATTACAACCTTAAAGATATGCTCAACACTTCTTAATAAAATTACAAAAATTATATGTTAAATGGCAATAGGAGAAAAATCGATAACTTAGTTAGCCTTTTACTCGTATATTAGTGATTAGAGTAATTCTAAAAAAAAAAAAAAAAGCAACTTTGAAAAAGAGCACCGAGAGAGTAGAACAAAAGTATGACTTCTAGAATCATTATATCATATTCTATCCATGTCTTCTGTTGAACAACATACATCTCTAGCTTGGTAGCAGAGTTGACACTGACGATAACTGCATCTCACGATGATCCTCTTCTCGTAATCTGTTTAGCCTATGATGTCGGCAACGAAACAAATCCAAAGCATGTCAACCCTATTGTTTGGCTGACTGCAATCCATTGCCCCTGCAAGTTTTCATCGAGAAGCTTGAGTCGATACAAATGGACCACATATTGGATTTTCTTGACATTTCGGCGGTAAGGAAGAAGATAATTGACAATATTGATCATTTGATTAGGGAATGCAATGCATCCAAGGGTTCAAGAGCTTGAAAGTGGAGATCATGACGATGGTGTTGAGTGGGGAAGACGAAATAGATGAGTTAGATGCTGCTGCTGATGATGATGATGTCATGAAGTTTCTTCTTACAAGTAGGATAAGTTTGTTTAAGGGAAAGATCGTGAGAGTAGAAATAGTATTGTTAAAGACGACAAAGCTGGCAGAAAGAGAAAGAAACGTTTGTAATATGCTTGAAGGACATGGTGAAGTGGGAGAGATAGGAAAAGGATTTGTTAATTAATTTGTTATTTTAATTTTGCAGGCATTGCTAACTTCATTTGCACAATTATTTTTTTCTTCATCAAATAAAAAGGTAAAAGGTATTAAACACAATTGTTAGGGTTACTTCCTAATTCTTTGAATCATAATTTTTCTTTTCTTTTAATGATAATTTTAAGAATTTATTTAGTTCAAGAATGAAAAAAGGTGATTTGAAAATTTTTATTCAACATAATATAAGAAGTAAAATAAAACTCATAATTATATAGGATATCTAATAATCAAAATTTTTATATTACACAAATTAAATGTATGATGTGGGTGGATTAAAGTTTTAGATAGCTGAAATTCTTCTGTTCCTCATAATCAATCATAAAAGTTGAATTTTTTTTAGTTATAAAAAAACAGTAGAAATTCTTTTCATCTAGAAGAGAAGAAAGGGGGTGAAGGATAAGAATTGTATCCAAGGACTCAGATGAAACGATACATGGATCAACGTGAAAATTGCTGCTAATCCAAGGGTTCCAGGAGTAATTTACCTTACTTTAACTGTTGGTTATGCTCAATGGAGGAAACTCAAAACATCTTGCATCCAACTGAAGGCGTGGATCTTTCAACTGCCATCCAACTGAAGGCCTGGATCTTTCAACTGCCGATCCAAACTCTTCAGCAAACTGTAGATCAAATTTCTCTGAGGATGACACAGATCTGTAGCAATAAAGACATGGTTTT
Organism: Apostasia shenzhenica; assembly: GCA_002786265.1. Lineage (NCBI taxonomy): Eukaryota > Viridiplantae > Streptophyta > Magnoliopsida > Asparagales > Orchidaceae > Apostasia > Apostasia shenzhenica. The sequence goes on from KZ451976.1 coordinate 1,094,730, forward strand.
TCCTATCAATCTCTGTCCAGCTGCATCCTGCTGGCTTCCTCATGTCCTTGTTCTTCATCACCCTTCTCACCTTCTCCACACCATCCCATCTTCCACCAGCAGCATAGATGTTAGACATGACCACATAATTGCCAATATTCCAACCCTCGACATTGAATAAGTGATCGGCGGCCAGCCGCCCAATCTCCACTTCGCCATGAATCTTGCATGATCCAAGCAGAGACCCCCACACATTGGCATTTGCTTCACAGGGCATGTCTTTAATGAAATCATATGCATCCTTCACCCTCCCCTTTCGTGCAAGTAGATCAACTATGCACGCATAATGCTCCATAGTTGGTTCGATACCATGCATGAATTTAATGGCATTGAAATACTTCCTTCCCTCTTCAATGAGCCCACCATGGCTACACGCTGACAATAGGGAAGTGAGGATAACGTGATCTGGTTTTTCACCTGATTCTATCATTCGGGAGAAGGTTTTCAGAGCCTCCTCTGCCATTCCATGGATTGCAAAGGCTTTGATCATAGCAGTTATTGTGATCAGATCTTTATTTGCAATAGCCTGAAATAGTTTAATTGAATCCTTTATGCTTCCACATTTGGAATATGCATCCAAGAAAGCAGCTTGAAGATGCTGATCATTAAGACAAGCTCGGACTATATAGCCATGGCATTGCTTCACAAGATGAAGAAAGGCGAGACGAGAACAAGCAGTAAGAATGCTCGTGATGCTGACAATGTTGGGCCTTTCTCCTTTTGTTTGTAGTTCACGGAACAATGCGAAAGCGCGATCCAGGCTATCGGATTGAGTGTGAATTTGAAGCATTAGGTTCCAAGAAGTGAGATCTCTCTCCAACATGTGGTTGAATACCCTTTCAGAATTTTCTAGATCGCCACGATTCAGAGAACCACAAAGCAAAGTATTCTTATCTGCATATGCATCTAGAATTCCATTAGCGATGTTTGATTTACTGATCAAACCCGTTCTAAGTGAGAAGCCATGAGTTTCCTTTATCTTCATGATGCCAAGGAAAGTAGAAGCTCGAAGAATAGCAGCAATGGTGATAGAGTCAGGTCTAATTTGTTCATTCTTCATTTGATTCAGAAGCATTACGAGCTTCCCCCACTCCTCGTTATCAGCAAAGGCGGAAAGCATTGCATTCCAAGATATCAGATCCTTCTTCGCCATCCCCACAAAGCATCGAACAGCTTCATCCACATTGCCACATTTCCCATAAAAACTAACTAGAGCATTACCCAGGGATGTCTCTCGCCTGAGTGAAGGATTCTGCATAATGTACTCATGGATCTTCTTGCCTTCTTTGATATCAAGCAACTGACCACAACATGGAAGAATACTGATCAGAGTAACTGAATCAGGATTCATACCGCTCTTAATCAAATTATGGAACAAATTCATCGCTTCTGCTGCCCATCCATTCATGGCGTAGCCAGAGATCATAGTGTTCCATGTCACAAGATCTTTCCTTTTCATCTTCTGGAACAGGTACTCTGCTAGATTAATGTCCCCAACTTTCAAGTAATGTATCAAAAGGGCATTACAGAAAGAGATTTCCTTATCCAATTCATTCCTGAGAGCAAAAGCATGAATCTCTTTGCCACATAACCATCCATCTTCCAGAAAACTGCATATGGGAAGAACGCTTACTAATGTTGCATTACTAGGCATAAAATTCGCTGAAACCATATGATAAAATAAACTAACAGCTTCCTCGAAAAACCCATTCTCAGATAAGCCAGATATCATTGAATTCCATGAAATGTCATCCTTCCTATAGATCATATCAAAAACAGCCCAGGAATCACCCAAAACTCGTCCGCATTTTGAATAGAAAGAGACAAATGCATTCCCAACCAGTGTCTCGGATTCCATAGCTGTCTTTATGGCATAAGCATGGATGCTCTTCCCATGCTCCAGAGTTTTCAACTTTGCGCAAATTGGAAGAATGATGGCAACCGTTATATCTGTGATAAGTTTGCACCCCATCTCAACGTAATTAACATGAATTTCATGGAAAAATTCAAATGCCTCTCTGTAAAGCTTCGTGCGAGCATATCCTGCCAGCATTACATTCCAACAAACTGAATCTTTCCGGCTAATGTTTCCAAAAATCTGGGAAGCATCATCTAATAACTTCAATCTCGCATACATATCAATCAGCGCCTTTTGAACCTCTAAAAGAACTGAATATCCTGCCTTTACTGAGAAACCGTGAAGAGCTTTCCCGAGAGCTTCAATGGAAAGCACCCCGGATGCCTTCACAGCTGCTGCGAATGCAAATCGGTCGGGCCTCAAGTCAATGCCTTGCAGCCGTCGGAATAAGGAGAGTACTTCAAGGTGCTGGCCTTGGGCTCCCTGGAACTTAACCTGCGCATTCAGTAACTTGTAATCTCTTTGAGGCATTTCGTCGAACATGGTATGTGCGACTGAAGTTATGGAACAGGAGAAAGCTCCTTCGAAAGATTTCAAGGAACGAAGAACAGGGGGCTTGAGAAGGATCGGTGACGGGGCTTTGGAGTGGAGGAGGCGTTGGGAAGTTAGCAGAACCATCCATCAAATCGAAGTCAAATTGAAAAGTTTCTGCAGTTGATGTTCGCAGAGATGGGTCAGAAGCTTGAAAAAAACTTGAAGTTGGGGACAGCGACTCGTTATCTCGGCTCAGCGCAACGACTGATAACTAGCAAAGTTTGAGCAATTTTTTCTCAATTTAAATTAAATTTTTCAAATTTAAAGTAAATTTGATTTAAATTAAAATTTTCAAATTTAAAGTAAATTTGATTTAAATTAAATTAAAATATATTCTACGTTGAGTTAATTTTTGAGTTAGAGCTTAAATTTTAATCTCATTTCTGATTAAAATATACCCTTTCTCTATTAAATGTAATTTTTATTTAAATTAATATGTATTGTGTATATGCTTAATTTTTTTTGAAATTGTATATACTTAATATTTATGCATTAATTCTTTCAACATATACATTGTATAATATTTATGGGTAAATTGCATAGAACTTCTGAAGTTGAGAAGGCATTGTAAATTGATCCAATATTAAATTGAATATTATCTTATTTGAAATATTAATATAGATTTTTAAATTAATTAATTTAGAGAAAATATTATTTATTGAGTCCTTTTATTAATATAATAAATCTATTTGCATATTATTTTAAATTAGATATCTTGATTAATTTAAAATTAAAAAACTTAATTTTATATAAGGCTAAATTAGAAGGAATTAATTTCTAGAGATTTTTATCTGTATGACACAAAAAACTTTAATATTTACTTATTAGACACCCTAAAGTTAAATATTACATGACACACACTTATTTATTTTAATTTTACAACCAACACACCCTAGTTAAAAAATTCTTACATTTTATTTAAGTAAGCCATACTTAAGTTATGTTTTAACTTAAATAAAGTTCATAGGAATAAAATCTAACTCTCGGTGCACCTTAACTTAAATCTTACATATTAAAAACTATTTAAATCTATTATTTATGTAGAATATTTTAAATCTAATCGTTAGATGCTCATCTTAACGATTAGATTTAATTTAAGATACAAAAGGGGTTAGATTTTATTCCTATGAACCTTATTTAAGTTAAAACATAACTTAAGTATGGTTTACTTAAATAAAATGTAAGAATTTTTAAACTAGGGTGTGTTGGTTGTAAAATTAAAATAAATAAGTGTGTCATGTAATATTTAACTTTAGGGTGTCTAATAAGTAAATATTGAAGTTTTTTGTGTCATACGGGTAAAAACCCCTAATTTCTAATATCCATCTCATTAAATTTAAAATTGTCTTTTTATAATTAGAAAATTATAATTGGCACCCCCTGATATTATTTTACAGTTGCCGGCAATTATTATACCACCATAATTTAGGAGAAGAGATAAATGAGAGAAGTTAGGTTTTGCAGGGATCAACTTGCAATAAATCTTGCTATATATAAAAAAAAAGAGAAAAAAATTTTTGATAGAAAATAAAAATTGCTATAAATCAATTAGGAGTAAAATTTTTATATGAATAATAAATTTGATGTCATGCATCATACATAAAATTAGTCATTATATTTGAAATTCAAAACTCGCTTATATCTTATTTTATTTTAATTTTTTTGATTTTCAAATGAATCAAAATGTCCGATTCAATGCTTATATATTGATAGAATAAAAAAAATTATATATTGATAGCATTATAAGTTTTTTATATATTACATATATTAAATTTATGTGCAGTAGATATAATATCAATTATATGTGAAACAAATATAAGAGATATAAAATCTTTTTTTTAATCTTATATAATTTTTATGACGACTATATTTGTATTATATGTCAAAAAATTAATTTTATTTTATTTTTAGTATACGTTTTAGTATTAAAAATAAATTTTATTTCACATTTTAAGAAATTATTAATTTTAAAATAATTTTAGTTTTCATCAAATTTTTAAATTAATATATTTTATTAGAGTTTTTTTCGAATTTGAAGCGTAATTATCAGTTCAATTAAAGTTATTTCTTATTTAGTAGCTGTTAACGGTAAAAGAGTTCCATCTCTCTTCTTCCTCATTGCTTCGGTTTATGAGACTTCCCTTAAAGATCCAGGCAAGAGGCCCCCTCTTCAAAAGTCTAGTCTTCAATGGAGATTCTTCATCCCCAATCCGCTTCTTCGGTGCTTCAAGTGCTTCCTGTTCTATGCGGGAGGAAGCCCAACCACCCACCGCCTACTCCAATCTCATCTCTGCTTTTCAGTATTGCAAAACACACCGGCTTCTCTCTGTTGGCAAGATGGCACATGGTGTTGTTCTTCGATCTGGGTTGGAGCTTGATCTATACCTATCTAATAATCTGCTTAGCGTCTACATGTCAAGCAGTGCAATTACTGATGCACGCCAGGTGTTCGGCAGAATGCTCGTTAAAGATTCAGTTTCCTGGAACACTATGACGTCAGGGTTTGTTAATTTGGGGTTTTTCTTTGATGGGTTTTCTCTCTTTTGTGAGATTATTCGAGTTGGAATTCTCCCTACCCGTCCGAGTTTCGCATCTGTTCTTGTTGCGTGTGCTCAGATGGGTAATTCGATGTATATACAGCAAGTTCATGGTTTTATCATCAAGTTTGGGTCTTCTTCTGATCTTTTCGTTGGAAACTCACTCTTGAAGGGATATATTGATCTCGGAGAGGAGGATGATTGGGAGAAGCTATTGAATGAAATGTGTGTACTTGATGAGATTTCGATTGAGATTTTGTTGAGAGGATGTGTTTGCCAAGAAAAGTTTTATTCTGCAGTTGAGTTGTTTAAATATTCTTGCTCTGTTGGATTATCTATCAGACCTTACGCAATCACTAGCCTACTGAGCTTATGCTCAATTGATTGTCGTACCATACTTGGATTTCAAATTCATGGATTTGTACAAAAAGTTGGTCTGGATATGGATGTTTCCGTAGTTAACTCTCTTATAACTTTGTATTCTAGATCATGTAATTTATTTGATGCAGAAAATCTATTTGAATGGTCTTGTTCACGCGATATAATTTCTTGGAACTCACTTATAAATGGTTACGCATTTAATGGTGAGGGTGATGCTGGACTAGTGGTTGTTCTTAGGTTGATATGTAGCGGAACTATGATGAATGAGTCTACTTTTTTGAGCTTCCTCTCTTGTTGCGCAACAATTTACGATCTTCAAAATGCCAAACAGGCACATGTTTTGATCCTCAAATTGATAGATGGCTATGAAGAATTAGTTGAGAATGTTATATTGACAATGTATACTAGATGTCAAAGTATAGAAGGTGCTGTTTCCAGTTTTAAAGCTATAAAAATAAAAGATTCCTTGTCATCAAATCTGATGATGGGATTTTATAGAAGCTGTGGCCGTCATAGAGATGCGATAAAGCTCTTTCAGATGACTCAATCGCAAGGCTCTCAGATGGATGAACTAATGTTTTCAGGGGTCCTTTCGAGCTGTTCAAGGCTGGGTCTTCTGGATTTCGGATGCCAGATTCACGGTTGTATTATAAAGAATGGTTTTGATACGCTTTCGCACATTAAGAACTCGATCTTAGAACTATACTCCCAATGTGGAAGAGTGGAGGATATGGAGAGGGTTTTTGAGTTTTCTGAGAAAAATGATTTGTTCTCATGGAACATGATGCTCATAGGGTATGCAAACCATGAGTTATTCCACAAAGCTCTGAGCACCTGGCGCGAAATGGTTAACTTGGGCATTAAGCTTAACGAATTTTCATATTCAGCTTTACTAGATGCATGCAGCCATACTGAATTTCTTTTCATAGGTGAACAGATCCATACTATCATCCAAAAGATTGGGCTAAACTTTGATACAGCACTCTTGAATTCTTTGCTGACATTTTACTCGAATTGTGGGAAAAAAGGAGAGGCTCATTTTCTCTTTGAGGAGATCCCTTCACCTGATTCTGTATCATGGAATGCTATGGTTTCAGCATACACACAAAATGGATTTCCTAAGGAATCTATCAAACTTTTCATTAAGATGAACAGAATTGGTGTAGAGACCAATGAAATGACATACGGGAGCCTCCTTTCCTCATGCTCTATGCTTATAGAACTGAACTTGGGATTGCAGTTACATGCCCAAGCAATCAAAAGAGCGTTTGACTCTAATCTGCCTGTCTCAAACTCGCTCATCACAATGTATGCAAAATGCGGCGACATCCAACTCTCATCTCAGATTTTTTGGAGAACTCAAAAACGGGATCTTATCACTTGGAATTCAATGATATGTGCATATGCTCATCATGGGCTTGGAAAGGAGGCAATTATCATTTTCAAACAAATGAAGTATTTGCATTTGACTCCCAATTCTGCGACTTTTATAGGTGTTCTCTCTGCCTGTAGTCGAGCCGGTTTGGTTTCTGAAGCTTGTTATTACTTCAAAATTATGGCTGAAGTTTATGGGATTGTTCCAGAAGAGGAGCATTGTGCTTGCTTTGTCGATGCATTATGTCGGGCTGGTAAATTAAAGGATGCTAAGTTGTTTATTGAAAGCAATTCTATTAAGAATTGTTCTTTGGTTTGGAAGACATTGTTAAGCTTTTGTAGAGCAAATGGAGATGTCAAGCTTGCTGAAATGGCTGCCAAGAAGACAATTGATTTGGAGCCGCTGGACTCAGCTTCATATGTTATGTTATCAGACTTATATGCTTCTATGGGTAATAGAGCATTGAAGGATTGGTTGAGGCGGCTCATGGATAACAGAGGAGTGAAGAAAGTAGCTGCAAGCAGCTGGATTTGTAGCTGAGATTGTCTGGGGCGTTCATTGAAGAGACGGAAATCTGTGTATGATGTAAGTCATTTTCTGTCGTTATTTTGTTTTCCTATCAAGATGACATTTTTTGATTTCAATTTTTTATTTTACTATGCTCAACAAACTCTTTATTGAGTGTTGTTTGGTCATTTAGACTTAGTTTGAGGTTCTCAATTGAGCCCTGCTCATGGAAACCGTGAAAATTGAGTGTTCTTCCCTTTGTTTTGTAAATTTTGGAAATACTATTGATGAAAAATCGCGTCACCAAATTGAATGATTCAAAAAAAAAAAAAGAATAAATGCAAGAAAGAGAAAACAACAGCAGAAACACCAAGATATTTTTATGTTGAAAATCTGTGAAGTTCGGAAAAACCACGATGCCATTTTATCCACGGTTTTAATCTACTACATTGATAAAAGAGTACAAACTTCTATAGAATACTCTTGAGAGTTGTGTAATGCCTTGTAAATGGAAAGATAAACTTGCAATTCTTATCCCTGAAGTACAAGGAGTTGACAAACTTACCCAACTTGGCCCCATTTGCTTATGCAATACTAGCTATGAAGTTTTGGCTAAGTTATTTGTTAGCAGAATGAAGGATCTCCTTGGTCCTCTCATGCACAGGAGCAAAGAGCTTTTGTGAGGCATAACATTGATAATAACCACATTTTAGCCCAAGAGATGATGCATAGATTTAGTCATTTTAGTCAACCACAGTTAATGTTAAGAGTACCGTCTCGATAGACTTGCAGCAAGCTTTTGATAGAACGAGGTGGGACTTCTACTCATGATGCTCCGCCGCTTCGATTTTTCAAAGTTATGGTGTAAATGAGTCTTTGCTTGTGTTTCTCAAACCATACTTGCTCTCATGGTCAATGGCAGGTGTTCAGAGTAGATTGAAACCACTTGTGATCATAGACAGGGTTGTCCTTTGTCTCATTATTAATCCGGGAAAAGTTGAAAGGGATACTTTGCTTGGGATTTAGATCTTTGCTAATGGTCCGTTTGTCTCTCACTGTGCTGCTAGCACTATAAAAGATTTGATGAAGAAGACCTATACCTTATTATTCATTTAGCAGATTAACATGGCAAAAGCATCCATCTTTTTTAGTACGAAAACAACCGGGCGGAGGAAGACGATTGCTTACAAACAAATCAAGATTTAGACAAGGTTTAAGTTTGCTAAAGAGCTTTACTCTGTATTAAAGACATTGTTCTCTGACAAAACTACAGTTTATGCTGAACATAATGTTGAAGATGATGTTCTTATTTAGAAATTATTGCGTCCGGTAAGTGGAATGCACCGTCCATTCGCACACAAAATACCGTAAAGAGCATTAAAATTGGATAAACTGTTCATTAGTCATAACAGACGGTCCGGTATACTACTAAAAATGTAGGTAGTCAAGTAAGTATAACTTGAGATCATGTGGGTATCACATGTATCTATATCATTTTAAATTGATACTTAATCTCAAATTATATCTATTTTTTTGAACGGATCCCTACCTTGATACCTACTTGATCCTTTGAAACGGACCGTCCAGTTAGGTGGACTGGGCTGTCCAATTGCTTACTAGACCATCTGATCTCTCCTGAACGAACGATCCGTTGCAGAAATTGAACAATTTGATCATTAATTGGCATCTTAACGCTGCTTAGCACCATAGGGCTTGCTAGCTCCCATGGCGTGATGTCATTGGTGGGTGAATGGGTAATTTCACTTAGGCTTTTGAGATTTATTCACTTTGCCATTGAGGTTTACAAATCTTAAAAACATATTATCTTAGCCCCTCCGTTATAGAATCCATTTAGTGTTTTTAAAATAACTAAAATATACACACTTGATCAATTTTCAAAACGTGCCACTACTTCTTTCCATCCTCATCGGACTCGTGCAACTGCCGGTTCTCGTTGTTCGTCGCCGCAGTGTTGCCTGTGCGTAAACAGGCCGAGCACGAGGCAGCTGTTTGCTGCTGCGCGTTAGTGTGGCATACTTGCACGTAGGTAGTTGTACGTAAGCAGGCCGCCAAGTGCTAAGTCTGCTTGCGCGCAGGCCATGCCACGGCGGCGGATGTCGAGATCCAACAGGCTTGCGTTGCACGAGTCTGACAAGGCCTAGGCAGGATAGTAATTTCACATTTAAGTAAAAAAAATGCATTTAAAAATTTTACAGTTAATAATTTAACAGAATATTAGACAAAATACATTTAATTGGGTCCAATTGAAAGTTTTTCATAAATATTAAGCATCAGAATTATCTGTGGAATGATTTTTGTGGACTTATTTGGCATGTTTTGATATTGTAGACCTATATGATAAGATGGTCAGACTGAGGACTATTACTCCAAGATGTGGTTGAAGTTCTCCTTTTTTTTGGGTAAATTGCATTCATGCCCCTGAGGTTGGAAGGGTTGGGTCTTTGAAATTATGAAAGCTCTACAATTTTAATTCAAATTAGGTTACATGATTATTCTCATTTATTAATTTTATGGTCTTTTAGAATGTAATTTTAAAATATTAATATTAATATTAATATTTTTTTAGTTTAAATTTTTAGTATAGGTAAAATAAGAGATGAGACAATTAAATGTTAGATTTTTATTATTATTTTTTTAAATAAAAATAAATGAGTGTAATAATATATTTTTAAAATGTGTAAATAATTTAAATTGATTAAAAGCAATTATATTTTATGTAACTTATCAAAAATAATTAATGAAAATAATGAACTTTTAAAATAGAATCAAAGTAATACTTTTACAATTTTAGAAATTAAAATTAAAATTTAAAAAAGTTAAGATTAATTTTAAATATCTTTTTAATCTTAGAATCTCGGATGTAATTTATCTTTTTTTTTTTAAATAACTTTTAAAATATTTTTTCATGCATCATGGGAAGCGGTATGTCTCCTAAGTTTTTTTTTTATAAGGATTGTAATTTTTGTATTTAACGATTTATATTGTTAAGGCTACTACTATTGTTTACGTTAGATTAAAATAAAATTCAAAATTTGTGCACAATTTATTTACGAGACATTTACATGGTGGACACAAAAATTAGGCTAATTTATGAATTTCACCATAAATCTCAAAATATTATAAATATCACATCTAAAACAGTTATTTTTTCATTTTTCACATCCTGCAATAAATTCTATCAAAAGATTTAAGCATAATTAAATCTCATAAAAGTCTGATTGCTCGCTCGTGATGCTCGCGTAAGAAGAAGATGCAAATAGCAGAGTGATGCTCACGTGAATATGCCGTCGCCGGAACCAATGCAGCTCCGCGATGCCCTAACAGGAAGGTCGATGGTTAAACGATTCGACCAATGGCTGAGATTTTGTTGAAATTTAGCTATGATTAAATCTTCTGATAGAATTTATCGCAGAATGTGAAAAATAAAAAAAAATAGCTGTTTTAGATGTGATATCTGTAATACTTTGGGATTTATAGTGAAATTTATAAATTAGCTTAATTTCTGTGTCCATAAATATTTCTTTATTTATATATTTACATAAATTAGCGCTGAAAACAATGAAATTATTGATCTTAGCATTATTTTTTAATCAGGAAGCTAATCCTGATGGCCTCAGTTTTCATGCATTCATTGGAGTGGGTGCGACATGTGAACCCCACAGTGTGACCCCTACAGGGAACATTACGAGCTCATAGCCTGAGCCTTTGAGGCTTTGAGGCCCTCACACCTTTACTTTTTAGTTTATAGCCTTCCATATTTTACCCTTTTATTATTATTTTTAATCCTGTAAAGAAAAAAAAAATCATAAAATTTTCCTTCACATCATCATCCATTCTTGTTAAATAAAATATTAGCCCACCCTAACAATTCAGTTCATCGTAAATATTATTTATTTATCTGCTTTAACTCAATGAATCTGATAATTTTGAAACGTATCGATGAAAATAATAGTATATTCTCATATATTTTAATTTTAATTTAGCCTTGATCCAGTCAAGATACAGATAATTTTATGCAATTTTCTTTTCATCATGAAAATTTTTTATATAAAAAATCAAAACAAATGATTTTAGTTAGTATTTAAAGAAATTTTTTATTATTTTAATTTCTTCAATTTTTTCTTCATTCCTAAGCTCTCTCTCTCTTTCTTTTCATGTGCAGCAACAAAAGTCTATCGACCCCCTTCCGTCGGTTATATCTGCTATCATTGTCATTTACTGTGAGACGAGAAGACGAAGAGACGGGGGAGAGAATAAAAAAATAAAAAAATTATAGGAAAAATAGCTGTGAAAATACTTTAAAATAATATCAGATAAATTATAAGATCTATCAACAAAATTTTAAATTATGAGTTAACTATAAAGGCTAAATTAGTAATTTACTCATATTAAAATATTTATTAATTTTAAATCATTTATCATGTTGAAGTACTTCCCTTTTTATTGGCTTGAATGCACAGCCGGTCCCAGGCCCAACTAAGCGGGAATTGTGGTAATTTTTTGGGCAAATTACGCCGAGGTCCTGACTTTAACGCTTAATATCATGCAGCTCCATGTTTATAAAATTATAACATCGGAGTCCTTAAATTTTAATAAATTATAAAATGAGTCTTTTTTATTTTTTTTATTATTAAAATTTTGGGATAATTACCTACATGCCACACCATTTCGCTTTATTTATGCATTACCCATCCATTTTTAGTTAATTACGTTATGCACACTCAAAATATTATAAAATCTTACATACACACACTTTCACTTGTTTTCATTATAATGAGCAATTATAATTTTCCAATAACCTAACTATAGTTAAGTTACAAAAAATCTGAACCGTTCATCATATTATTTTAAAGATATTTAAATATATTTTGAGTGAAAATCTTAAAACTTTGATGTTTAGGTTGTGGTAAGGGAAGGAAACATCCGCGATGTGAAATAATTTTAGGACAGATCAGCGCTTTAATGTGACATCGAGGAAGAAAAAAAATGTACTATTAAAAGTAAAAATGTAATTTTAATGATTTACTAACAAAATATTTTTTTTTCAAATAGATTTTGACTAAATTTTAACTTAAGTGTGTGTATGTAAGATTTTATAATATTTTGAGTGTGCATAGCGTAATTAACTAAGAATGGATGGGTAACGCATAAATAAAGTGAAATGGTGTGGCATGCAGGTAACTATCCCTAAAATTTTTTAAAATTACCGTTTTACCCCTGCTATTCTCTCTCTCCTCCCGATCCGGTGGCCGCCGGCAAATCGCGCGGCAACCAGCTGCCGCGGCTCTCGCGCGTGCGCCGTATCAGGAGGAGAGAGAGGGGCTGGAGTAAAACGATAATTTTAAAAAAAATTAATTATAAAAAAATTAAAAAATGACCCATTTGATAATTTATTAAAACTCAGGGACCTTGATGTTAAATATTAAAAATGTGAATCTGCGTGATATTAAGCGTTAAACTCAAAAATTTGGACGTAATTTGCCCATTTTTTTAGTGAAAGTACGATTTTTATGGCCACTAAGCTGAAGTTCGTGAAAGAAAAATTGTATTAAATATTCTCCGAGAAAGATTTACATTACAAAATGGTTATGCAGCTCTTTTTTAGTTTCTCCATCGTCCTTGAAGTTGAAGGACCATTCTGCATAGATAGGATTGTTAAGTATCTGATTTGGAGTCAATTCGATCTTGGCTTAAAATTGAGTTAAAAATTTTCGATTCAATCTCAATCAAATCCAAAACATGAATAAAAAGAGTATGATCATATCTCGTTCTGAGTTAGGCATGACTCATTTATTATTAATCCAAGCTCGAGCCAAGAAAAATGACTTCTTAGTTTGCTCGCTTAGATCGAGCCAACCTCGATTCAATTCAAAATATAATTCAACTTTCAGTCGATCTTCAATCTTTATGCTAAGTTAACAATCTTATAAATTATTTATAGTTTTTCAAATTTTGATTTGAGTCCCATGAAATGAAAATAGTGTTCTCTGAGCATGTTGTTCATCTTTTTAATCATATATAAAATTTGAAGAAAAATATTTAACATACTTTTGTTCTAGAAAACAAAAAAAAAAGTAATTTATTGAGAAAAAATAACTATTTATTAGAAACAAAAGAGAACCAAACTACGTTCCACACCTTTAAACAATTCGGGAAGAGTTAAGCCCGATTTAGTTGTTATTCAAACGGTAACATCGCCATGGATTAGCAGATTTGCTCGGATTCTGCTTCTGACTCCGTAACGAATATATTTCACAGCAAACTATCTCGTAAAATTCATGCCACCTGAACAACAAAGCGACAGGGATCCAATTAAAATTAAATGCAGGCCTCCAAAGACGAAACAGAGATTCAAGGACCTACATGCAAGGATGAAATAACACAGAGACCTAGATGCAAATTACCTTTGTTCTTTACCTTCTTTGGTTTTTGAGCCCACAATAGCTTGAGCTTCAATGGGCAAGCTTTCTGCTTGGACAAAAAAAGAGTTCTTTAACTGCCTTTCAAAAAAGAGTATTCTTTGCTCTTCTAAAAAAATAGCATCTTTTTACCACTGAAAACAATGAAAGTGATTCTCTCTCTAGCTCTGCGGCTTCTATCCATCTTCTTGCTTAAAAATGAAACAAAAGCTTCATCCTTGAATTTCTACCTCTATTTTTTTCTCTTTTGTTTTCGCGGCTAGAATGAGCCAGAGAAGCAGTTCTGCAGCCTGGAGTGTTTGTTATTAAGTGCGAAATGAGATGTTCTCCTTCTATGGTAACAAGCCTCCTACTGTGGAAGAAATTCACTATCATAATCTTTTGCCCAAATAGTTTTATATTCCCGTCACTTCAGGTGTTAAATCATTCCTGTCGTTGGTCTCTTGGATGCAGGAAGAGGGGGACACGAGCTACAGATGAATTTGTTTTGTTCTACTATTCCCCTGCTTTATGTCTCTGGAGCCCATTGACTGATCCTAATAAAGGGTGTGGTCTCAACCCTTCTTCCTCTATTCAGCTCAGTCAAAATGAAATGAAACCTAACTCACCCATTTTATTTTTTTGTGGAATTTCATCATCTTCCATGTTTTCTTTTCTTGCTTATGGCTAATAATGGCAGCTACAGTCTCCTATGTCTCTTTGAAGCAAAGGGTCTCCGATTGTGTTTTCCCTTTCCCTTTTCCTTTCTCTCCATGTGCTCTCCAATGGTTGATTTTACTGTTGGCTTGTGTTTTCCTGACAAAAGCCATTGGGCAGGTAACCATAATCATAAATGTGAGGAATTTGAGGAGCTAAGGACCACGAATCCTCTCTCTTTTTGTTGTCAGCTCATCTCTTTGTTCATTCTTCAGTCCCCCTTTGGGTCCTCTGGCAGAATCCCTTCTTTCTTTGCTCTAATCATGGTGGCTTGAGATCTCCAGTCTCTTAGTCTTCTCCCCTTTGTTCTGAAGAAGTATGGAAAAGACATTGTGTGGTACCATATCTGCAACTTTTCTTTTCGAATTTTGATGTCTTTTAGAATTGTGCGACAGCTTTTTCTTTTAATAAGTGGTGTGAAGCAAGCGTTATCCTCTCCTCTGTTCTTTATTCCTTCTTGCAATAAGATAGCTGGAGTTATCTTTCGCGAGAGATCTGCTTATATTGATGGGGCTCTCATCACCTTTAGCTAAATTGCCAGCAGCCAATATCCATAATCAACTGTTCTTCCCTAGTGTTGTAAGCCATAGGTATGCAGAGCCTTTGCTTACATTACAGATACAAGTAGAGACAATAATCTCTAAATAAAGGATACGATAGCTATTGTTAGATCAAAAATGACGAAATTTTGGCAAGAATGGTAAGCAAAATATTTCTATCCTCCATGAAATTCTGTCTATTTCTTCGTGACTACTATATTTTCTTCAAGAGTTACTTTTAAGCTACATCTTTCATTGTGAAGGATTTCCAGTCGTTTTCAGATCATCTACATGTTCAGATTTCATTGCACTTCTCTTTCCCCATCCTTTTCCTCATGAGCAGCTAAATGACCATGCACTTCGAGTTCATCATCAAATTAGCTTGAGAATTAATACTTGTGCCTACTATTTTTACATCATTCCACCTTTGTTTCTCATAATGATTAATTTTTGTTAATGCAATTAAGCCTATGGGTGGGACATCAAACATCAACTCGAGTTTTTTGAAACAATCTTTGATGCCACCGTCTACACAAATTGATACAAGCTTTCTCAAATTGGATCTGTTGGTTATAATTTTGTTTAAATACCTGCTACATGTAATTGATTTAAGGTTTGTTGATCTGCAGCCAAACAATATGAGCAATTTTGGGGGAAGAACAGATACCTGGAGCTCCGATTCAAGTCAAGCAGAAGCAGCTACTGATAAAGTGGCTTCCTGGAAGAACCTCGGGACATCGATGAACGCCATCTCTTTTGGTTTTGTTGCCACTGCAATCTTGATCTCGATGTTCCTCATCATGGCCATTTTGGAGCGCCTGATCAGACCAAGGCAATCCGCAGGTAGGTCTCAGAATGGTGGTGAAATTTCAGCAAACCTGAATCACCAGCAGGCTCAGCTACAGGAAATGGGAAAACTTAGCAACTCAAAATCTGTAAGTCCACCGCATTCTATATTGCTTGAAGTTGTTAAAACTTTAAAATCAACCAGCTTGCTAGCTCGAATTTATATGATTCAACCAAGAGAGAACTTTATATTCAAGCTCAGAATAAACACAATAGTTTTTATGTGCTGGAACTAAGAACAAGATGTGCGTTCTTTTAAGATCAAGGCAATGCTTTTGGAGCCAATACCATTTTGAATTTTTTTATTATTATTATTATTATAAGAGGAAGCATTTAGGACCTGGTTAGTTTCAAAAAAAAAAAATGAATGCCAGTGTCTAGTTAAAAAGCATTAAGAACTTAAAAATCTATAATTACCAACTGATTTAAAAGCTGAAGTTAATAAGCTTAGTGCAGATCTAATTTTAAATTTATAAAACTTAAAAAAAATCATGATTATGGAAGAACATGAATTAATTTCATTTACAAGGTCTGTCTGCCACATATATGGTTGTGATTATTTGAGGATTCTAGGAAGTATTGATGTACATAGCCTTATGTTTTCTTAATTATAAATGGAATTAAGTGTCTATTGAAAATAAGATTATAGAGAATAGACTTAGATAAGTTACATGAATGAAAAATGAGTGAAATAACTTGGTTTGATGTGAATTATAAAAAAAAAAATAGATATCTAAACAACAAGCAAACATTGAACAGGATTAATTGATGAAACAAGAATCATAAAACCGACCAATTTAGATCAATTAATGTCACACGTTGCATCGAATAAGATTAACTGTGATTATAAGCTGGACTAGTGACAGTTTTCGGTGAATTTTACAGCAGATGCTGGCTCGACCTCCATCCGACTTCTCAGTACTGATGCCAGGGCAGCAGTATCCTACCTTTCTCGCTCAACCTGCACCCCTTCTCCCTTGTGCAAGAGAAGAGATATTCTGGCCTTCCCACGATCATCACTCCTTTGATTTCCCTTAGCCTACCTTGTAATCCATCTTCTATGGGAATTCTACAGTGTAAAGCTGGGAGAGAACCATCAGGATGCAAGAGCTGTGAAGGAATGGAGATTGATGCAAAACTGATGTTTTTCTTCTTCCACTAAATAATAATTGATATTTTTTTTGATAGCAGATTTACATTCTATGCTTCACATGTATTGTAGACGTATCTCAGGAACTATTTTTTCCGTGGGCTGCCTATTTTGTTTGGTTTTTTTTTCTTTCAAAGAAAAGTTCTATTTATTTGGTTATTCTATTTGTTTTGGCATGCAATAAACTATGAAAAGTTAAATTTTCTGAATCTCCAAGGTTTAACTCACTTAAATATACAGTCCAGTTGTTGAATAATTTTAATGTTGTTCTTGTTTTGCTTTTTATAATATTTTAAGTTTCGACTGAATTTCAAATTGAATAATTTGTCGACAGATATTAGCATGAAGTTTGAGAAATTCTGAACGACACTAAAAAACTTTGCAACTACACGATCTAAGCCAACATACATGTTCTAAACAGCATAGATAATCCAATTGATATCCATGCATAGGATATAAGAAATAATAAAAACTTAATCCTCTTGTACTTGGATTGTATAGTAGGAAACTTGTATCCCTATGAAGATAAATAAAATATTTTAATTATTTTACACAAATTTTAATATAAAAAATAATATTTTACTTCACATACTCAATAATTTTTAATAAAAATATCACATCTTAAATCAAAATACTCGATTTGAATATTTTGATCTGAAAGATTTGGAGAGAGATAAAAGCCATTGAAAATCCTTTAAATAAATTAAATCAAAATTAGCTTAAAAAATTCAACATTCATAAAGTGAAATTGTAAAAAAAAAGGAAGAAAAAACTTGCTGTAACTAATTTTAGATATATGACCATAAAATAGGGCAAACTATTAAAAAAAATACTTTAAATGTAATTTTTCTAGTAATAAATTCAGTTATAAAAATTGAGAATATTACATGGCTTACATCTTCAGGCACCACGCGATTTGAACAATGCTTTTCAAACAGGAAGAAATTTTGTTTTCAGAAATGCAGTTAACTTCAACCTTCATTGGGGATTTATTATTTTGATATACGTGTAGAATATAAAATAAAAATATATTTTTTAAAATTTTAAAATATATGTATAATGTAAAATATAATTAAATTTTAATATTAAAATTTGAGTAAAATATAATTTGCCAGAATTTTAATATGGCTAAACAAATGCACCCTCGATACACATACTCGAAAGACGATTATTGTTTTCCACTTATTTATTGTGTGGCAATGAAAATTGAGTTAAGGTTGGATTATATGATAGCCCTTATTACATGTGGCTTGAATCCTTCATCTCACATATAATACGACTATTAGTTTGACAAAGAACTTTTTTGCTCGACTCTTAACTATGAAATAACAAAGATAGTGAATTTAGTTGCAAACAATGTCATTCTGGGAGCTTAATAGTTGGAATCAAATACCATGTGAGGGAAACAAATGTTCGTTCACTAGTCACAACTCTTCAAACCAAAATTTGTTTACGAGAATATCTTTTTTGTTCATGTCATGTTCAACTACTTATTTCGACTCCATTCAAATTTTAGATAGTTATAGCCAAAGTCGTGCAACCGTCTGTGCACATTGTTAAGCTGTCAAAACTAGGGGCATTCTTTGGACGATCAAAGATCATTTTCATTGATGATTTGATTCCCATTTTCTCTTATATAAATATGGAACAGATTTGTGTGAGCTTCCAAGTTTACCGTCGACGGCCGAGATCTAGCCATGCTGCTTCGGTCTGGATTGATTGACTATTAGGACAGATCGGAAAAGATGGATGCTGCGGATCGCTGACTCGATGGATTGGAAATCTCCTACATTCTGATTGATTGGAGATTCCATTTTGGGATAATTTTATTTCTCGTATTTATTTTATATTAGTTGTTTTCATTTTGATGATCATTATTTTAGGCATGTTATCTAGTATTTCCTCGTTTGTGTGATGAATTTATTATATTATGTATTTTTTCTTTATTGAGTCAGTCTGTATGGAGGCTTATATAAACGCCTCCCTATCACTCTTATTTTCTTAATGCTGAATAAATTTGAGTTGTGTTTTCCCTTGGGGATTATTTGATTCTGGAATGAATCGATATCATGGATAGGGAAGGGCTTGAGCCTTGGGTGAGAATCCCTAAACTCCACCCGCTCTAGCTCTTCACTCCAGTTTCGATTCCATTCATCTTGTACCCTCAGCATTCGTCTCGACTCATCCTCATCCACTCTGCCTGCTTGTTTGCACTCTTAGATCTAGCTCGCCGGTTCGACGTGATCATGTCGTAAGGTTT
>KZ451976.1:1123582-1150780 GCA_002786265.1 Apostasia shenzhenica
AGCCGTTGACTTTTATGAGGTTGAAAATGAAAGATGATGGCCACGTTCACACCTCACTTAACACCCTGTCAGGCTCTGTTTGGCAATGGACTAAAAATCATGGCTAAAATTACCCATGGCCAAAATCTTAAATTTATTTTTAAAAAACTTAAAAAATTATTTTATATCTCATCTCACACAAATTCCAACATTAAACAATCACTTTATTTCACATCCAACACAATTCTCAATAAATCAATCAACTTTATTTCACACCATACACAATTTTTAATATAATCAACTTATTTTATTTCACATCATACACATTTTTCAAAAATCACTAAAAATTCCAATCAAATTTTCTTTTTTTTTTCTTATTACCAAACAGAGCCAAAGTAAATTTTATCACTATAACCTTTCTTGCTTACATGCTTATATAACTATAAAAAGGAAAAGAAAAAAAAGGAAATAAAAAATTGGCAGAGAATTGCTGGAGCTATCTGTCGTGGAGGCTGAGGGAGAACTAAAGGAATGTGTAGTGAAGAAGTTGATCGTCGCTTGAGAGGTAGCCGAGTGACGATGAAGTTGGATGGTCAAACAGCTCAGAGCCTGTTGAGCGAAGCGACGATAGTGAGGCGAGATGGTTAGCAGAATAATCCTGTCCATGAAGTAGGGTTAGATGAAGTGCTACCAAGATCAGTGAGAGAGAGAAAGAGAGAGATAAATAGGATAAGGCCATCTTTATTATTAAATGAGAGTACTAATATAAGAGTGAGGGTTGGCTGCACAATCATCAATACTGATATTGTTTACTCTATGACATAAAAAATGTTATCTTTAATCAACAGACTCTTTTAAGAAGAGAGTAGATATCTTGGTGAAGTGGATTATTCCAAGGAATGTATTTCCCGCATGAAGTGGCATCTATTCAACTAGAGGATTTTTTTAAGGACTTTTGTCTTTTCGGCCCACGATTCTTGAACTGAGATTTTCGACGAATGAGTTCTATTAGATTTAATTCCAATAGCCAATGATATCGGTGGTTGAGATGATCTCAGATTTAAATGGCATAACAAGTTGAATTTGATTCATGACTATTAATTTTTTTATTTCAAGTTGATTTTCAAGTTAAATTAAGTCTAAGAATAGGTCATAATTTTTTATAAAAATATCTATTATATGTACTAGATATATTAGAATAAAATATTATAAATATACTTTAAAATTTTTTGTGCTTATTTTTAATCTCATCACCTCATGTAAAGCATTAGCTTGTTTATATAGAAAAATGTTCAACTATACTTTAGAAAATTCAAAATAAGTATTTTTGTATATATATACCAAGTTGATTATAAGTTAAATTAACTTCTTTATCAGTGAGCTAACTTCAAGCAAAAGAAAATTAAGTCGATTTTAAAACAAATTAAGTATGAGGAAGTTGTAATTTTTACATAAAATTATCACCTATAAATGTTACATGAATGCATAAAAGACTAATATGATTTTTCTTTAATGCGGGACCGATGCGCGGCCTCGTGTGTGCGCGGAGATCGGGAGGAGAGAGAGTTTGGAGGGGTAAAATAATAATTTTAAAAAATTTTAATAATAAAAAGATAAAAAAAGACCCATTTGATAATTTATTAAAACTCAGGGACCCCAATGTTAAATTTTAAAAACGTGAACCTGTGCATTATTAAGCATTAAACTCAAGAACCTGAGTGTAATTATCTGATTAAAATATTAAAAGTTTGTGTATATATACATGTGAATTACTTAAACTCAACATTTGATACAGATTTATATTAAAGGTTTGTTGGTTCACATTAATTTTTATGTTTTGTTTACATAATCTGTCAGATGGTGATCCATAGAGGAGGCTCCTTCACATTCATATTTGGTCAAAATATGAATTTAAACAAGCTAAGAACTATCGGGATCATTGGATCCATCGGTTAAATAATTGCAAAAAATAAAAATAAAAAAATAAAAGTTCTTGCAAGTTCTTCGCTTCATTTCGGCATCATACGTATATAGATATATACATATATACATACATATATATATATATATATTATTTGATAATTATATTTAAACTGACCTTGATGTTACAATTTTGAAAATGTAAATATCTTCATTGTTAAACTCTAAACTCAATGACTATGGTATAATTTATTTTTTTAAAAATATTAACAATCAATTATAAAAAGATAAATAACCTATGGGTCCTTGAGGTCACTTTCACTAGTTTAAAGTCCCTTTATGGGCCGCATTGCGGCTTCTGTCCCTCAGAGGTGGGAGAGCGGAGAAGTATTTTGTTGAAACTAGAGCTATATGTTGCCTTGGAATCCACAGGGCAATAATCGGAGCGTACACGTGGAGGCTTCAATGGACCAATCCTCGCGAAGTGAGCCAGGGGCGCAAGGCGAACGACAGACGACTTCTTTAATTCGAACAACCCTCAAGTCGAACGGTGAGATTCAGAAGAAGTACGCGGAGTGGACCCTCACACCCCATTAAAGAGATATGACCAGCACCAGGAAGTACGCCAGTCTGTGAGATAAGAAGGCAATCCTTGAAGTACCCTCCCCAAGCCATCCTCCACACATCAGCATTAGGAAGAAATTCAAAATATATTGCAATATAACAGGAGAAAAGAGGTTTTTTTTTTTGAACCCTCACCTTGTGTCTTCAAGAATCTCCACTGTATCCAATTTTTTGATTAATAAAACCTCTTCAAAGCTACTAAAAAAAGGGCACCGTGATTTCGATTTTCACGTAAAAATTCTAGTTTCATTTTTTTACCTTTAACACCACAGGTCAATGAGTAATATGAAATAATTTGAATTTTGGTTTTTCCTTTTAGGTCGTCTTTTTATTTTGTCTTAGTCTGTCATAAAGCTAAAAAGTTGATCATTAAATGATGATCTGATTATTGACAAAAAAAAAAAAATTCAACTCGATGGTGAGATTTCACGCTTATGAGAGTTCACATGCCAAGAAAATAATTTTTTTTATTTAAAAACTTGAATTAAAAAAAATGGTGGGAAGCAAAATTTCATTACTTCATTAATGTAAACACCAGCCAGCCGAAATGCTGATTAAATTATAAATGAAAATGGAGATATTCTGCTCTTTTTTCTCACCAATCAAATAAATACGTTCGAACATAATTTTATTTAGTACTAATTTTTCTTTTTATTATAAATAAATAGAGTTGAATAGCTATATAATTTATTTAGGTGGCGTTTGATTCAACATTATGTTGATGTTATGTTATGTTTTATGAGATTATAAAATTATTAATTAAAAGATGACATCTAAATTACATGACATAATACTAAGATAATAACGAATCTAACGCTCCCTTAATATATATATATATATTGCAGATAATTCAATGTAACATTGAAATTTTTATTAGAAAAGATAAACAACAGCTCACTTTGGTAATAAATAATAGCTTGGATTGAAAAAGACAAATTAATTGACTAAAAAGACACAAATTAAATTTCAAATAAAAAAAATGAAGGCAAATTAAATAGTCCAAAATTATTCTGGTGAAGACAAGGTCCAGCTAATACCTAGTTTTCATGTGCCTATTTTACTTATTTATTCCACTTTTTTTACCCACTTTGAAATTTTAATATTTTAAATTTATTTATTTATAAGATTATTTTGAAAAAAAAAATGAAGAATAATTTTTGATGTGATTTTCTAAATTTTTATAAAAAATTAAATAAAATTAATTATATTTTAAAAAATATATAAAATGTTAAATAAAATTAATTTTATATTTTAAAAAATTTTATTAGATGTAAAATAATATTAATTTTAATATTACTGATAGATTTAAAAAATTATTAATTTAATATTTAAATTTATCTGTGATGCGATTTATAAATTTAATTTAAATCTAAGTTAAAGTTAGGCGGAGTAACTTAACACATTATTTGTAGTGAAATGTTTTCTTATTTGATTTTTTTTTGTTATTATAAAAGATTTTTTTAAATGATGAAAATCTTAGTGTTATTATTGTATTTTTATATTATTTATTTATTTTACTGTTATTTGAGTAACGCTAACTTAGGATGGATGAATCTCTCCGTCGACATAATTTTACATAATAAATTTTTTAAGTAAATTACATTTTAGTCTTTAGAAAAGCATTACAAATTAGTTTTTAACTCTTTAAAATTTTAATTTTAATTTCTGAGATTATAAAAGAATTGTCATTAGATTACAATTAAGACATAATTATTAATATTTTATTCTATAAATTTATTCTCAATCATTAACTTTAATTTTTTTAAATATTAATATTAATATTTTAAAAATAATTTAGTATAGAAAAAATAAGAAATAAGGTAAGTTAAATTTTAATTATTTTTCTAAAAGTAAAATTATAATTATATAATAGTTCTTTAAAATATTTAAGCCGTTCAAATTAATCAAAAAAGAACAGCAAAATAAGGTGAAGTTTTAATAGAGGGATCAAAACTATAGCGAATTTGCTACTTCAGATAATAAAATTAATTTTTTTTTAAAAATTTAAATCAATTTATAATGATCTGAATTGCTCAAATTTAATTTAACTTAAATGTTTTAATAGAATGAGTATGATCTCTTGCATGTTAAAATCATTATTGTGTGATAAAGAAAAAAAATTAAAATTGGTAAAAAAAGATTGTGTATGAAAAATGATTTTTATATCATAAAACAAATTGAAGTCTAATCTTAAACAAACCCACATAAAACCAAAAGTTGAAATAAATATATAGTTTGACAGCTCTCATTCTCATACCTTTTTCCACATATATATCTCTGAATAAATTTCGTTTGAAAAAGAAGTCATTAAAATGCAAACTTTTTTCTTTTGAAAAATGATAATATTACATAATTATAATAAAGAAATTACAGCTATGTAAATATCACTCAATATTTACTTTAAAAATATTACAAAATTTAATGAAAAGCTGCATATTCATTTCCCATTTAGAATCATGGGATTTTTACATACAGGACATAAAATTTACACAAAATTACGCATTTCACCATCAATTCATAAATATTACAACTATCACATCATATTCATTTAAATTTTACTCATTTCACATACTTCACATCATATTCTTTGATGGTAAACTTAACATTTCTAATTTGGCCTTGATCTTAATTATATTATTAATATATTAATTAAATACTATAAATAAATTAATTTATATAAATAATAATTTAAATATTTATGAGTTTATGTATTTTAATTTATTTATCCTATTTAAAATTTCCAATTAGGGTTCCGAATTTAAATCCACATGACTATAATTTTTAATTGAAGTAAGAAAATTGATGTGTTTGCAGTAAAAAATAAAAATATATATTAGAATTTAAATATTAATAAATTTATACATTTTAATTTACATATAATATTATAAAGTATATGAAATATGTGAAATATGTGAAATGCGTATAATTTAAATGAATATGGTGTGATAGCGGTAATATTTACGAATTGATGGTGAAATGTGTAATTTCGTGTAAATTTTATGTCCTGTATGTAAAAACCCCTAGAATCATTTAGCATCACATAATATGTCAAAAAGTCAGCAGCACTATTAATACTACATTATTATTTAGAATAAGATCCCGATACATGAAATTGAATTGCCAAAGTTTAGGCCTCTTTAGAGTTTAGAGAAAATCATTCCAAGAAAATTTCTGCATTCTTATTAGTGATTTGCTGTTGTTGGTCGATACTCTTTCCATCTTGTTGGTCAGTCTCAGGTTACTGGCCTTCACTATCTCGAAGGCTCTCAGTTTGCTCCCTATCAGACATTAACTAAGAACCTTCAAGACTTATTTTATTTGCTAGTTGTTCTTGTAGGTCTGATTGTTGTAAAAAATTCATAATTGTGCTCTCTTAGTGCTACTGAATGATCTCTTCTCTGTTTGGTAATAAGAAAAAAAAGATGTACTTGAAATTTTTAGTCATTTTTGAAGAATGTGTATGATGTGAAATAAAATAAGTTAGTTATATTAAAAATTGTGTATGACGTGAAATAAAGTTGATTGATTTATTAAGGATTGTGTTGGATGTGAAATAAAGTGATTGTTTAATGTTGGAATTTGTGTGAGATGAGATATAAAATAATTTTTTAAGTTTTTTTTTTAAATAAATTTAAGATTTTGGCCATGGATAATTTTAGCCATAATTTTTAGTCTATTTTCAAACAGTGCCTAAACCCTTGAATGCGGACGAGTCATAAAGCGCAAAACTTTGAAAAGCGCCAACTGTTGAAAAGTGAGAATCTTGAAGCACTTAAAATTTGCAGAAAATGACAAATCATATAAAATCACAAACCTTCAATTTCAAGGACCCGTTTTTGGTCTTCTTCCTCCTCCGCGTCTCCCCCAAACCCACTGGTCCCCCTCCCCTTTCTTTCTCTCGCATCCTCGCCGGAATTCTTCTTGGCTACAATGTTATCACCATTCCAATGTCTTCTCCTCTCAACTTCCTGATTCTTCTTGTCTCCTTTGTCTTCTCCCTCCTTCTCTTCTTCGTTTCACTGGCGTCTTCTTCTTCTCTGTCAACCGTCGCCATATCCGAAGTAGGCAACCAGACCCTCGTCTGCGCGCTGCTCCCGTCTTCCTCCGACGGCCCCTACGACCTCAACTGCACCGCTCTGCCCAGCGGCGAGAGCCGCTCCTACCCCTCCCTCGACGGGGTCCTGTACTCTGCCGTCGCCGCCGGCAGTGGCTTCCTCTGCGCCGTCGGCTCGCCGCTCTCAAATGCCTCCTATTCCTCCATGCGCTGGTGGGACTTCTCCCAAGACCCCGCACCGTCGAAACGGGTTTACGGAGGCGCGTATCTCTCCGCCCTCGCTGCCAGTGACTCGCATGTATGCGGCCTCGTCGGCGACCCCGGCGAACTTAGTTGCTGGCGCTGGCGGAAGCTTTCATTTCCTTCGGGTTTGAACCTCACTGCCCTGTCCGTCGGCGGCGACTTCCTCTGCGGCATATTGGGTTCCGGTGATCTTAGGTGCTTCGGCGGCAACGCCACTGGAGTTGTCGGCAATGAACCCAATGGGAATTTCTCACTTATAGCTGCGGGAACCCGGCACGCCTGCGCGATCTCCGTCTCCGGCGAACTTATTTGTTGGGGAGCAGGGGCTCCGGAGGATATTGTCGGGATTTCATTTTCCGATGTTGCTTCTCTGGCTCTTGGCGACGGGCGAACTTGCGCACTGCGTGTTAATGGAACAGTGATCTGCTACGGAGCCGGCGCAGAGGTTCCTTCGAGCTTCGCTTCATTGGAATTCATGGCGATTCAGGCAAGGGGCAGAGCTTTCTGTGGTGTCTTGTTGGACAATTACTCCCTAATTTGTTGGGGAGCTGACGCCTTTCGCCGGAATCCGCTGGTCTTCCGGCGAGTACTTCCGGCGAGCTGCACATCCATGGCCTCCTGCCAGTGCGGCGTTCTTGCCGGCTCCGGCAATACCTGCAGCAAAGGCGGTGTCATCTGTCTGCCCTGCACCAGCCGGCGAATGCCAGAGATAGGCAGCTCCAATGACGGAAAAGGTGGCGGAGGTCGAAGAAGGCTCCTCTTCATTGTCCTGGGAGCAGTCGGATTCGGCATCGGCTGCGTGGCCTCCGCTTGCTTCTTAATCTTCCGCGCCACAATCAACCGCGGCCGCGTCCACGACGCCGGCCGTCTGTCGTCGCATCTGCCGCCGGCGACCGGCGTCCCTTCGGTTGTCGATGCCCGATTGACTAGGCTTTTCAGCGGCAGCCCGGGTCTAACGGTCGAGGAATTCCCACTGCAGCTCCTCCTCGCGGCCACAGGCGGTTTCTCCGAGAAGCAGAAGATCGGGTCGGGCGGGTTCGGGTCAGTTTATCGGGCCACCCTCCCCGACGGCCGCGTCGTCGCCATCAAGCGGGCGACGCCGCCACCGGTAGTGACCCCGACAGGATCAACGTCCCGTATGGCGTCCCATAGGAGAAGCGAGCGGGAAACAGCATTCATCTCCGAGCTTCAGCTTCTCTCCCGAGTGAACCACAAGAACCTCGTCCGGCTCCATGGGTTCTGCCGCGAGGGCGCCGAGCGGATCCTCGTCTACGAGTTCATAGCTAGAGGGACCCTCGCGGAGCACCTCCACCGGCCGAGCTCCGACGAGTCCCCGCTCAATTCATGGCCAGGCCGGATCAAGGCGGCGCTGGACGCCGCCAGGGGTATTGACTACCTCCACTCCTACGCCGTGCCGCCAATAATCCACCGTGACATAAAGTCATCCAATATCCTGCTAGATGAGGACTGGACGGCGAAAGTCTCCGACTTTGGCCTCTCCCTGTTGAACCCAAAGCAGCGGGGAGAAGACGATGACGCGGTAGAGGCAGGGGCTGCCGCGGGTACTGTCGGGTACATTGACCCGGAGTACTACCGGCTCCGGCACCTGACGGCGAAGAGCGACGTGTACAGCTTTGGGGTCGTGCTGCTGGAGATGCTGACGGGATGCCGTGCGGTGCAGAGAGGCGACGAGAGCGGGACGCCGGTGAATGTGGTGGAGCTCGCCGTGCCGGCGATCGAGGGGGACGAGGTGCACCGGGTGCTCGACGGGAAGTTGCCGCCACCGACGCCTTGCGAGATCGAGGCTGTGGTGTTCGTCGGCTATTTGGCCGCAGACTGCGTAATCCCGGCGGCGAGGGACCGGCCGGCGATGAGCGAGGTCGTGGCGTTCCTGGAGCGGGCTCTGGCCGCCTGTCTCAAGTCGGGTCAGGGCCACGGCCCGATCGGGCCCGAGCTCTCGCGGTCTTCCACTGCGGGTAGGTCGAGGTGACACGTGGACAGAACAAGGTTGTTTTTAGCAATTTAATTTTTTTTGGACATATTTACATAATTGTTGGTCCGATTTTGTAAGTTTTTTTGTTAGGCGATGTTTTTTTGTTTTTATTTTACTTTTAATGGAAATTGAAATTTTTTATTTCTAATAAGGACTTTGACGAGGTTGGAGTTTGGAGGAAAAATTGAAAGAACAACAGATTTTTAAATGAATTTTTTATTTAGTTGAAAAATGCTGTGGATCTACAAATATTCCGTAGCTAAAAATTTAAAAAATTATAAAATATTATATTTTAAAAATAAATATAGAAAATTTAAATCATAAAAATAGTTAATGATGTACTCCTTCTGTCACAAATTCTCATGTGAAGCATGAGTTGGTGGTCAGAAGAATTTTGACGTGAATAAATTTATTAATTATTTTTTTGTTAATTAATTATTTATCTAATATGTTATTTTCAGCGAGAATGAGAACTCAATTAGTTGGTACTGTTTAAATTTTTTAACGCACAAATGTTTTCATAATATAAAATAACTGAGTCATAAGGTATCCAGCTCAGAAAATAATAATAATTTCTCGTGGATTAGTGGACCTGCACCAAATTTTAGGGTGCTGGCGCACCGAACCACAATGCCGGTCGCCGAGAGGGAATCTGACTGGTCCACCGTGTGACATCACCTACTCAGATTTTTTTTTGGCAAACACAGGTCCCTGAGTTTAATGTTTAATATCGTGTAGGTCCATGCTTAATATCGTGTAGGTGCGCGTGGCCCGCGTACGTGCACCGGATCGGGAGGAGAGAGAGAACGGCAAGGGTAAAATGCTAATTTTAAAAAAAATTAATTATAAAAAAAATTTAAAAATGACCCATTTTATAATTTATTAAAACTCAGGGACCCCGATGTTATAATTTAAAAAATGTGGACCTGTGCGATATTAAGCGCTAAACTCAAGGACCTGGACGTAATTTGCCTTTTTATTTTTAATTTGGTAATATGTGATTTGAGTTGTAATTAGTTGGTAACAACTTCCTAACGAAAACGAATTATGTATGCAGTTAACAACTTCTAAACAAAAATCCATTTATTTTTTTTAATCTTTTAACATATTATATATATATATATATATATATATATATATATATTTATGTAGCGTATGATTATTTATGGATTCTACGGTTTTGTGAATGTGGCATCCAGATAGAGGCACAACCTTCATCGTAGCGTACCTTATGCTCGTGGATTAGGCCCACCTAAATTAACAGTTCGGAGTTTTTGCAAAGCTGAGCTGCCTTTTCTAATAATAGCAGTGCCGAGCATTGAGTCACACCGAGACAATTCTGAGCATGTAAGAAACCAACGCAAGCACAATTTAAGAGACCTGCGAGAGACTTTATATTTTTATTTTACCTTATGTATAATTTTCCTCTAGTTTCATTGTATTTTCTTGCATAAAACTTATAATTTTCATTATATGTTTCTCTTTTTCTTATATCACTATATCTCTTGTTTTAGTGGTAATTCATTAAATATTTATCATGATGCACTTTTTATATTGTTTATATTATTATGCTTATATCATTTTATTTCACATTTGCCGAATCTCTATGAGAATTTTATTTTAGATATATATTATATTGTTACTTGTAACTTACCATAGTATTATCTCCACAAAATTTAACAAATTAAATGCTAAATCAATTATACTTTATCACATTAAGCTTTCATTAGTTTTCTTTGAATATTACAAGAAGAACAAAATTACATTAAAACATATAGTAAGTACATTTCGGCTTCCGCATACTACACAACACGCGCACTTGTCAGGCCTACATCATCTTTGTTGTTCAAAGATCTTTGAGACACATGTCAACACTGTCCACTGCTCTGTAACAGATGTTCCACAATCGAAATCGCCCACAATAATAGCAGGAGAAAGAACTTTTGACATTATCTCTTTGACTTCTAGCTTCTAGGCTTTTGGCTAAAGATCTCCCCATTGTCTTCTTCTTCCTCTTCTTGACCTTCAAATGGACCTTAATTTTCTTTCTTTAAATATTCTCTTGTCTTCCCTACTTATTTTTCCTAGGAATTTGGGCGTTATTCCTAACCCCCGAGCAACCTTTTAGAGATTTCTTCAGATCTTCTCCAGGCCCATCTAGTTATACTCCCTTTCGATGACTCTTCTTTTATTTAGCGCATTTTTGCTCTCTAATATAGCCCATAAACATAACATTTCGAAAAAAAAAAACATGGACATAGGAGGTTCTTCTTCAATACACGTACACTCTGATATTTTATATGGCATGCAACTGTATTCTTTTTTTATCATCTTGACTAGGTATAACCACTAGCTTAATTTTTTTTTTATAAAGACTACTAGATCAATTTGACAGTTTTTCTCCGTCAATAAGTCTTGATTGGCATTTAAAAATAAGCACATTTTGAAAAAAATAGCTTTTTGGAAATCTATATGTGTGATATATAGAAAATAAAGTAAATTAATTATATGTTAAAAAATTGTGAAATGTGATATAAAATGTATTTTTATAGGAAAAATTACATAAAATTATATTAAAATTATATTCATGTATAGCTCATGCCATAAAATTATGGCATGTAAGTAACAAAAATTATAATTTTTATGGCCAATATATAATATTAAAAATTTAAATATTAAATACATAAAATTACTAGATTTTAGTGCATAGCATGTATATATATATAATTGTCTTTTTTTATATCAGAGAGTATGTAGGATGAAATATACACCTACTTTTTATTTTTTTTATTTTTTTAAATTATATGACCTTTTTTTAATCATAATATTTGGGAATTTTAGCCAAATTTCAAAGAAGCACTTGGTATGAATTACTTTTCTAACATGATAAGTGATAAATTTACATATTCAACTAACTGAACTTTTGGAACAATAAAACTAACATAAGTTTCTCATAGAACTTTAACCTTTAACTTCCTTTGAGATTTACCTCAATGTTATAGGAATGCGAAATAAAGCTCTAACTTGCTTTGCCCGCAGATTTGATACTTCAAGTCACCAAAAAAGTTCGTTCACCTATGCTAACTTATGTCGGGTATAAATTAAGTGATATTAAATTAAATATCTGATTACCAACTGATCTAAAAGCTTGAGCTAGTATATATGATCACAATCTATCAGAATATTTTTATATTTTTACGCGTCCTGTTAAACATTGATTTTTTTGTTTACAATGTAGATTCAATATATGTTTTTTTTATTTAAAACTCTTAACCTGATGAGTATGACTAAGGATTTTATAATAACAGATGATATGTAATTGCAAAGTACATCACATAGTTTGTCTGAAGTGCGCCCAATTTAATAAATTCATATAGTTAGTTTCAATGTAGTAGTTAAATGATAAGTAGTCAACATATGATAACAAATATATAAAATTTATATAATTTTGACAAATTTTACCTTCAACAAACACAAAAGAGAGAATTTTTTTTTCAGGTATTCAAGTTGACCAAATGGGAAATTAAGTTTCATATTCAACAGTTTAATACATGAATAACATCATCATTATCTTAATAACTCAATCATTCAATGGATCTTTTTCTTCATAAAGAAATATATTAATTTATATATAATATTTAAAAAAGTCATGTCTCAATCATTTGTGTAAAATTCTAGATTGCCATCTTTCACAACATGATCTCTAATCTTTTTTTCAATGATCAATATATATAATATGAATTTAAATAATTTTTCTTAATTTCCTTCAACTTTATATGAAAAAAATTATAGGAATAACATGAAAAATTTGCATTTTGACCTTATAATTACAATCAAATAAATGGCAAAATCCTTGAAAAGTAGTGGAGAAATCCTTTTATGCTTTGATTCAAATTAACTATGAGGAACCAATCAACATCAGTTATCAAAAAAAAAAAAAAAAAAAAAAAAATCAACATCACCCACATATAAAAAGTTCACCTAATTGGTTGACATTTTTTATGCTGTAATTTAAAATTTGAATAAATATTTACATATATGACATTTATAATGGTAATATTACCTAATAACTGATCATTTTTTAAGTATTATATTTTGAACACATATATCCTTATTATTTTCACTCAATTTATCCATAAATATATATGGACATTATAATATTATTCTTCTTTTTAGGCTAGCACATAATAATTAGGATAAATTAAAAATTAGTTTTAACTTTTTAAAAATCTTAATTTAGAATCTTAGATGTTGAGATTATAAAAATACTATAATTTTAATCTTTCTTTTATATTCTTTCCAATTTCACTTGTTTTTTTTATAGAAAATATAAAATTAATTTCATTATTTTTAATAGGTTTGAATTATTTATACATTTAAAAAAATCATTATGCACATCATCTTTATTATTTTTAAAAAAATTAATAAAAATTTAAATTTAAATTTCTCTCTTAAAACTAAAAATTATTAATATTAATATTTCAAAATTATATTCTAAGAAGTCAAAAAATTAATAAAAAAGATAATTTTATAGTATAATAATAAAATATTGAGATTAAAATTATATTATTTTTGCAACTTCAAGAATCAAAATTAAAATTTTTAAAAAATTAAAATTAAATTGCATAATATTAGTTTATTTATTTAATTTTTTGCTACTTACTAAAATGTGTTGCACAGATAATATCAAGTATAACAATGGAATTCTAAATGTGATACACTTATAACATGAAAATTTAAATAGTATGTGTAATTTAATGTTTTAAAAGTGTTCCAAAAATTATCGAATGTTCAATTAAATTTATATAATTTAACTAAGCTGAATTAGAGATACGTATATATATATATATATATATATGATTTCAACAAAGAAACAAATAGAGTTGATTTTTAATTTAAAATTAAAAAATACTATAATACTATAATCATCCGTTACCTAATCTTCTTGACTATAATAAGAAGATAATAATCGCCAACATGTATAGCAAGATAGCCGACTTTTTGTAGTACTATTTGCTTGTTCTAACAAGCAAAAGTAGGTGAATCTTTGAATGGTTATACTGTTAGACATAAATATATACCTACTCCCCAACCCTCTTTTAATTAACTACCAAAAAAAAAATGTATTTTGATAATAAGATGATTTGGATCTTGTATTAATTGTTGACTCATCTATTACAATAGGGACGACAAATTGGATCAACAAGGTGGGTTCAAGTCAAACCCGAATTTAACCCCAGTTGATTAGCTCGAGTTTGAAAAATTATGAGCGATAACAAATCTCAGATCGACTGGCATACGTATGGTTAGCTAAATAAATTGTGTATGAGGAATAAAAATAGTAAAACAATGATACGGTCGTAAGAACATCTGATTGTAATTTTAAGAAAACCTTCTGTATCTATGAAGAGATCTCAAGAGCAAGTTTGCTGTATAGAAAAATCGATAGAAATAGAACATTATACTAATCACTTGCTCTTGATCTCATATGAGATACAGAAAATAGATTTTATTATTTTTTCATATTAGATGTTTCAATCACATGCACCTATAACTAATTTACTCTTTAGTAAATACATAAAAAAATTACTCTTTGGAATTTTTTAATAAATTAATAATAATTATCATTATTGTGATTTGATAATATTCATAACATTAATTTAGTTTTTTATTTTTTGAAAAGGTTATTGTAAGGCAGGAGAAAGGAAGGGGTCAATGAGCAAATTTACATATATTTGCCTGACTTTTTAAATTATACTACGGAAAATTTAATTTAATATTATTATAATATTATATCATGCCATTTAGAAAAAAATTTATTTGATTTGATAATATATAAAAACAATTTTTTTAAAAATAATAAAATTATTATTAGAAAAGAGAAATCCAAATAACATTAAACTAAGCACCCTATAATTTAATTATTCCTGTAAACATGGCAAATCTTATCCGATCCAAGATTTGATTTGAAAAATAATAGATAAATAGGCTTTTTTATCCGATATTTGACATAAAAATTTGATCCGCCTTTTTAATCCTATATTGATCTTACCGTTAATGTTATTAAATTGTAAGATAATTATTATTTATTTTTAGGTTTTTTAGTATTTAGAAGAACAGTTTATGTTATTATTTTCAATAGTTTAATCTATTAAAATTATTAATTTATTAATTTGATATTATATAATTGTATGCAAAGTTTTAAAAACTGGACCGGACCTACCGGTTCAACCGGTCCGATTTAATTTTATAATCGGATCCGCTTAAAACCGGCCAAAACCGGTCTAAACCGCGGTTCAACCGATCAACCGATGAATCGGTACGGTTGGACCAGTTGAGTTTAAAATTTTAAAAAAAAAACTTTTCTAGACCCTAGGTACCTAACTCAGCCTTCGTTCTGCGGCCTTTACTCGCGCGACAGTCACGAACTCGCGATTCCCATTGCTTCGCACTCTCCTCTCCAGCCCTCATCCTCTCGGAATAATTTAGTATTTTAGTATTTTAATGATATGGAATGATGAAATAATTTAGTATTTTAATATTGACAAAGCATACTATTTGTTCAGATCTTTTAACGATGTACTAAATATTATACTCAATTTGTGATTTGTGAATATTTTATTAAGTTATTGTTATTTCGATTTGTTTGAAATTATTTTTTGGGTTATTGACATAAGATATTATTTGTTGAATTCAATCATTAAATATTCATTTTATGTCTAATTATTGTGTTAATGAGTGAATAATATATATCTTAATTATATTTATATTATATTTTATTAGTTTTTTTAATTTTTGTTTCATTCAGGTTCAACCATTGAACCTTGAACTTTTCAGTCTACCGGTTCTGAAGCCGGTCCGATTTTCAAAACCTTGATTGTATGTGAGAACTAGAAGCCTATAAATGTCTCTGAAGTTAAAAGTTAAGGAGTTCTCGTCGTGGGCCAAACTCAATCCAGAAATATAACCTTAGGCTAAATGGGCCTGCATCTGGCCCATATTAAAGCCCATCAGTGCTGTTGCACAACTGGGCTTTTGCAGCAGAACAAATATAAAGGATTATGCAAAAAAAAAATATAAAGCAAAATATTCATTATTAACCTTACGCTTTAATTACAAAATGAGCTTGAGCAAATACTTTCAATATATTTCTTCGGTTTCTTATTACAGAATACTCGTTAATCTTTAGGTTCATGCCATGTCACACAACATTTTATTTTTTTCATAATGAGCCCCAAACTTTTTTAATCTTAAAAATCATTAAATTTAATAACATCTCGAATAAAATTTAGAGTCAAATTTGCTCTGTTTGTTTGGCTAAGTTATAATTAACTTAGTTTAATTTTAAACAGACACAACTTATCGCACTTAAAATTTAGGTCATATTTATTTGGCGGTTGAAAATTAATCTAGTTTAATTTTAATTAAGCATATCACATCGCACATAAAATTTAATATTAAAAATTAATTTTATTTCACATCCTACACACATTACTAAAATAATAACTAACTTATATCACATCCCTCACATATCGCAATATAATAATTAACTTTATATCACATCCTTCACATATCTCAACATAATAACTAGCTTTACTTCACATCATTCATAATTTTTAATAAAAAGTATTTTTATTCAAATTTAATTTTAATCTTATTAAATTTAGCCTTACAAACAAACAGACCTGTAAATATTAAAAATTAATTATATTTCACGTCCTACATGTATTATACCAAGATAATAACTAATTTATATCACATCCCTCGTATATCTCAACATAATAATTAACTTTATTTTACTTCATTCACAATTTTTAATAAAAAAATATATTTATCCAAGTTTAATTTTAATTTTATTAAAATTAAACTTTATAAACAAAAAGACAAGTAGTTGGGATTAAAAATTTGCTACAAATAATTTATGAAATAAAAAACACGAGTCAAAATACACAATATTTTTGTAATTCTCTAGGTTTGTTTGTTTGTAAGGTTAAATCTAATAAGGTTAAAATTAAACTTGGATGAAGATATTTTTTTATTAAAATTTATGAATGATGTGAAATAAAATTAGTTATTATGTTGGGATATGTGAGAAATGTGATATAAAATTAGTTATTATATTAAAATATGTAAAGGATGTAATATAAGTTGGTTATTATTTTAGTAAAGTGTGTAAGATGTGAAATAAAGTTAATTCTTAATATTAAATTTTATGTGTGATGTGATATGTAAGGTTAAAATTAAATCAGGTTAATTTTTAACTTAAAAACAAACGGGACTAAAAGTTTGTGATTTTCACTTTCATAAAACTAAAAGTTTACAGTATTAACCCCGTCAACCGGCAAAATTACAAAACACACCACGATAAAGAGAAAATTAATGCTTCCCCTTGTCCATGTTAATTAGCTGCAAATTCATGAAAAATAAATAATTAAATTCATTAATATATATATATATATTTTAAAAAATGTAGTAAATTTATAAAGAAAAACCTGTTTCATGGGATAAAGATTTTGGAGAGGGATGGGGCTTGTGGCTTCGGACGATATACAGCCTTTTCACTGAAGCAATGAACATCCTGAAAATTATTTTCCAAGCATTTAAAAAAAATATTTCAATCA
This sequence comes from Apostasia shenzhenica, assembly GCA_002786265.1. NCBI lineage: Eukaryota > Viridiplantae > Streptophyta > Magnoliopsida > Asparagales > Orchidaceae > Apostasia > Apostasia shenzhenica. The sequence continues at coordinate 1,141,017 of KZ451976.1, forward strand.
ATTGTGCAAATTATGCTCATATATTTATAATTTCTAAATATGAAACATCAAGTTTTGAAAATTCAAGTGATGAATTTAAAGTTCTCAATAAAAAGAAAAAAAAAAAAAAGATAGAGGACACTTACTCCCAAGGTACATCACCGACAAGCATCCGATCCCCTTCGTGATCTTCGTACAGAAGGAGATAATTGCGAATAGAACTACTCCCGCCTTTCTTATCTTCTTCCGAACTCGAGTAATCATCTATAAATATAATTGGGTAATAGAATGAATTATAAAGTACTTTTTCTCGTACATTTTGCTTTAGGGGGATTTACATACAGAACACTGAATTCATCACAAATTACACATTTCACTATTTTTTAGTAAATATTACACATATCACATTCTGCTTATGAGTTTTACATTTCTATTGTAACAATAGAAATGTAAAAAGAGTGTGATATGTGTAATATTTATTAAAAGATGGTGAAATACGTAATTTGTGATGAATTCAGTGTTCTGTACGTAAATCCTCCTTTACTTTAACTTTGAAGTTCATGATGCATTAACCATGAAGTTTAATCTTAGGAGACGATTGGTTTAGTTAATATTATCTTAATTTTATGTCATATTTGTTTTGCGATAGAAAATTTTCATTTAGATTAAAAGTAAATTTTATAAAACTATAGTAAGACCAGCGATGATATATGATACTGTATATTGACATGCAAGGAGAAAATATATAAATAAAATAAGTATTGCAAAAATGAGAATGGTAAAATAGATGTGTGAATATACACGAAATGATAAAATGAGAAATAAGTATATCCGAGAAAATATTGGCGTTGCACCAATTGAGAATAAACTTAAAAAAAGTCAGCTTGGATGATTTGGACATATAAATTAATCGCAGGCTGATTAAAGCTCCAATTAAAAAAAATCAAGTTATTAAATTTTTCTCATATTCAAAAAGGAAGAGGGAGATCAAAGAAGACATAGTAAGAAATCATGAGGAGTGATCTTACGCATTTAAACCTAGATAAAATTTATTAAATGATAGAGCGCTATAAAAATAAAAGATTCATATAATTACCGACCCCACTTAGTAGGATTAAGGCTTAATTATTGGTGTTGTTATTAATATTATGTCATATTATTTAAAAAATAATAATTATTTAATTTGATAATATAATAGTTAAATTAAAATGACGTCTAGATATTAAAATATTATATTATAATATTACATAATTTTAATATAATATTGAGCCAAACATTCTTGAGAATTCAACAATCAAATATTTTCTAATCTTAAATCCAAGTCATTTTAATTTAATTAAAAATTGAATTTATTTTTTACTCAAAAGGCAAGCTTATAATTAAACATTATGCAATTAACAAAAAATTTAAAATATTCATTTTTTATTCCAAAAAAAGTACTAAAATTAAGTTTATAAACAAATATAAATTAAAAGTATTTAATTTATAAACAATTTTTTTTAAATGCCTTTATTAATTACTTACGGGAGAGAAAATTCTTGAACATTTTCTTGAGAGATGAAGAGAGAGAATCGTAGCTTTCATGGGCCCTGAGGTCGACCTTCCTCCCTACGCCATAGCCCTCCATGTTTACCTTCACAAACATCGCGTTATTACGCTTCAGGATTTCGTCGCCGGCGGCCGCCACCTTCAATCTCTTCGGTTCCCTCTCGCCGTCCATCATCTCCAGCGAATGTAGCTTCGCCGGCGTCACCGGACAGGCCAGACTTCGCCGGAAAGAGCACACCGGGGGCCAGCCGACGACTGACGGCGGCCGAGGCTGACTCCCTCTGAAAACATGAGACACGTATATATGCTTTTAATATGCGATTTTAATTATTAAGGCTTTAATTAGCTTAAGAATCTATGAATATTTAATTTTACTATAAAAAAAATCTATGAATATTTTACTTATTACTAAAAAGTGAGTTTATTTAAAAATATATATATATTTTATAGGCGACACCCTCTTAATTAAATATTTTATAGGCGACATCCAAAATAAAAATTAGAGGCGGAGATATTGCCTATAAATTCATATTCAAAATAAGAGAGAACCGTCTGTAAATATTAAACTTAGGAGATGCTACTTATAAATATTTAAAGGTGATAGATATAATTTTTTCTTAATGAAAATATACGTTATAACACTTTACTCTTTAGCAAATTCATGTAAAATAGTAATTAAGAAAAAATAAATATTATTTAATTAAAATATTGTGCAATTTCTTAAAAGATTGGTAGGGTTAGGGTGGCTTTTGATGTTGGCTGGACGAATTTAGGTCAACCTATTTTTTGATCCATCCATTTAAGTTTGATCTGAATTTGACTTGAACTTGACTCGTTTATTAAACAGCTCAAACATCATGACATATATTTGACTCATTTAATAAACAAGTACCTGACCTATCAAGCCATTTATTATTATTTTTAGGTATCAAAATTTAGTAAATTTAATATTTTTTACTTAAATTCTATATAATTATATTAAAAATTTTAAAAAACAATTAAATTATATAAATTAATATTAAAATTAATACTTAAAAGAAAAAAAATATTAATTTTAATAAACTCAAGTTGATCTATTGACCCGTATTCAGGTACTCTTCGATCGGTCAAATTTAGGTCAATTTATTTATGACTGATATCTATATAAGCTCAACTCATATTTGGTTACGCCAAGTTGAGTTCAAGTCGAGTTTGCAAGTCGATAAAAAATTCCCGGATAATTTAAAAATGACACTATAAAATTCTAGAAGATGATTAATAGTTAAAAAGTCATATAACAAAAAAAATCGGAAAGCACGGATTTTATTAAAAAGTTTATAATATGTAGTTAAATAACTAGCTAATTATATATATATAATATTAAAGAGCATTTCATTAATATTATTATTATATTATTTGATGATTGAATATTTTTTTTATGAAATATTTAGATAATGTTAATTTTGATATTACGTGATGCTGATCATCAAAAGTAAGATAAAAAATAGAGATAATTACCTACATGTCACACAATTTAATTTTATTTATGTCTTATTCATTCATTTTTAGTTAATTACGCAATGCACACTCAAAATATTACAAAATCTTACATACATATATTTGAGTTAAAACTTAATCAAAATCTATTTGAAAAAAAATATTCTGTTAGTAAATCATTAAAATTATATTTTTACTTTTAATAGTATATATTTTTCTAACTAATTTTTTTTTGAAATTATGAAGCCATAAAAAATTTTATATATTACATTATATTTCAAATATATGATATTCAGTAGTTCAAATTTTATAAAGATATTAACGAGTAAGAAATATGCAAATCTTTTTGACACGTTAGTATTTCAAAATTTTTCACATAACGAATTAAGTTATGTTAGCTTTGTGTTTGTTTAGCCATTATTAAAATTAAGGGGCATTTATATAAACATTTTAAATATAAAATCTTACATATTTGACTATATATTAAAAATAAATATTATATATATATATATATATCATTCTAAAATCTTATAAAATTACAAATTTCATATTATGTTTAAGTAAAATCGCACTATACTCTAAATCTTAAGTCCTTAAATTATAACTTATAATCTAAAATATTAATTCTCTAAATTACTTTAATATTAAAAATTAAACCATTATTTCTAAACCTTAAGTTTTAATATTATACTCTAAATAATGGTTAATTATTTCATAAATTAGCTATATAAATTTTATTTTAAATTTAGTTTTGTAAAATAAAAATTTATAATAGAACATAATTCTTGAAAATACTTTAACAATTTAATTTATATATTTTTTTAAAAAAATATCATATAAAATATGTAACTTTTATAAATATTATTCACGTAAATTTTTTTAAAATTAAATTTATTAATTTTTAACTGAAATATTATATCATACATAAATTTTAATATTAAAATTTAATTGTATTTAATATTATATATATTTTAAGATAAATAAATAATTATATTTTATATTTGATTATATACAAATAAAAATAATAGTTAACTTATATTACGATTTAAATATAAATTTATTTTAAGTATAAAGTATTATACATATATATATATTATTTTAATTTTATTAAAATTAAATTTTGCATACAAATAAAAAAAAAAAAAAGAATTCGTGACGTGTCTGGTGGTCCGACGGACCACCGAGAGCACTCATCGATCCCCTTAGCAACCCCACACCTTCCGCCTCTGCTTTCTCATCAGACAGCAATCATCCTTTCATTCTTTTTCTCATTAAAATAATAGAAAAAGCTCCATGGGTCCCACAAGACCCTCATTATTATTCCCATTTAAAATGTAAATAATTTAAAAAATATATAAAATATGTTGATTCTTCCGAGCTGGATATTCTATATCATCTAAAAAGATTACAAATTAATTAAAAATATACTAACGCTAATTAATTAAAACGGACAATTATGCATTTTTTGTTTCATATATTCATCCAAAATTTTAATCTATATATTTTTTGAGTTGATTTGATTAACTTGAATACATCTTTTAATTATTTTGAGTAATTAATCTTTGTCATCTCAAAACAAATTCGAATTAAATAGAATTTGAATGACTTATTAATGACTTTGAGCATTAATACCCATTCACTTATTTATGATTTTTCCTCAAATATAAAAACAAAAAATTATTTTTGTTATAAAATTAATGAAGAATCTTGTTACGCGTTCTCAATAATTGACTCATAAATTGACCAATTATGATATAAGTTTTTAATATATTAAATTATACGGTGAATTAATTATTAATCCACTGAATAATCTAATGTATTAAAGTCTTAAAGTATGTTAGGTCAATTTATGAGTCAGTTATTAGGCTATATAATATTTTTCAAACTCTAAACCTCCGTCTACAAAAACTATATATATATATATATATATATTTATATATCAAGAAGGTGATATTGCTTTAAGATCAAATTAATGAACATGGGTGAAAGCCACTGAACAAAATTTGTTCTCAAAAGAGAATTAAAATTTTTTGTCATTTAAGTGAATATAACTCAAATTCTAATAAATTACATTCATCTCAAATATCTTGTTAGTCAAATAATGCTCACTAAAAATAACTTTGATTTAACTAAAAAAAAAATGACTCTATATCCATAAGCATATTATAGACGTTTGATCAATTAGATGTTTATGTGTGAGATATACAAATGAGAGCTAGAATTTAAATCACAAATAAACACATAAATCAAAAATTACATTTGTTCCAAATCAATTTAAAAACTAAATTAAATTCAAATCATGGTGGCTTTTAAAAAAAATACTTGAGTTTAGGATAAGTCTTATTTATTTGAAAATGAAATAAATTTGCCGAAATTGATGATTTTGACTATAACTTAAAGTTATATATATATATTTTGTATATGAATCAAAATCTAGCCCTACTGGCTCAAAAAATTGACTACAACTAAGTTTTAAATATTTTTTTTTTACATAAAAAGATTATTTTTTAATGAAAACATATATTATGGGATTCTTGATCAGTTTCATTTATGAAAGCATGAGTGTATATATATAAAAAGTGGTGAAGATATACGAACCTTGGAGGAGGTTGATCAGAATTGGGAGAGGTGGAAGAAGAAGAAGGAGGCTTGCTGCTTCTCTGGTGAGCCTGCTCGAGAACCGCCTTCTGCTGCCGAGCAGCGAGGCTCCACGGGTCGATGAACCCGGCCGGCAGATCATCGGAGAACGGCCATGGCTGGAGGAGGCCAGCTGGCGCCGTCGTCTTCGTCCCTTGAAACGTCCCTAAAGGAGTAGTACTGTTCTTGCGCAAACTTATAATAATATTTGAGCTTCCTCCATGGAAGGCCGCGTTGATTTCCTCGAAGTTTCTGCTGCTCGAGGAGATGCCGAGCCTGAGCTCAAGGTTGTTTGCCGGCTGACTGTTGCTTGCTTCCATGGCTCTTTCTTCCTCAGAAGAAGCTGCCTCTTTTCTTCCTCCTCCTTCATCTTTTCTGATCATGGTTTGAACGCAGAGGAGGGAGAGAGAGTGGAGGGGAGAGAGATGGGTGGTTTTTGAGAGTTCATGCAGAGAATGTAGAGAATTGATGGGGGTAGTGAGATAAGAAGAAGAGGTGGGGAACACAAGTTGGAAGAGAGAGAGAGAGAGAGAGAGAGAGAGAGAGAGAGAGAGAGAGATTTGATTTGGACTGAATGAAAACTAGTGATAAGTATGAGGTGCTATTTTGCAGTTTGATTATAGAAAAAGATGGTGTTCTTTCTCTAAGGCTGTCACTCATGATCTCTTTTTATGTATTTTCCAATATGAGGGAGAGGGTATAGGATACTATAAATGCATCCATGCACAAAGAACTAATAAATTATAACAGATCTATATACTATCAAAAAGTAATAAAAATAATTGTATTCCACTTGAATTCAATGTAATGCAATGAACAGCTGAATGTAAAAATATCACTATTCAATTCAAATATATTGATATGTCATAAATCAATATCTAAAAGTACCTATTCGTTTAACATTGATCGATATACTATAAAAATATGTGTAATTGCGGGTATTACATTAAAACTCAATCAGATGTTCATAATACATCCCCAAATATCGATTTTCTACTGAAATACATCGATATAGCAAGCATTAGTTGTATAATCAGAGTATTATATTCAAATAGATACACTGAAAGATACATAAAGAATTATCTTATATTTGATATTTAATACAAGTTATATTAATATATTTAATAATTTTTAGCCATTGGCCTAGGATTTTAGTTTAGTAGGTATCTATTAATTGTATATTAGGCCTAACTCGAGCTCCTCTACGTTAATTACCTTAATATCATGTTCATATAAATTAATTAATTGAATATATAATATTTAGTCTATTAATATGAGTGTATTCATGAATAACATAACAGCAAGATCATAATAAGTATGAAATTTAACATAATAATATAAACAAGCAAACAATTAATATTATAGAGAAATTAGTTATATAACTCAAAATAATAAATAATTATCTTTAAATTTAATTTACATGTGAGCCAAGTTAAATCACCTACCTCGCAATATAAACTTTTGGAAACTTTGAGAACCTTGATATAATTTCCAAACTCTCTTTAGGCATTTGCCATCCTGCATGCCAAGTCCTAACCAAAGTTTTCAGAACCGAACCAGAGATCGAACCGGTTAATCGACCGGTTCATGGTTTTATCGGTTCAATCGGTTGAACCGTGGTTCAATCGGATGATTTAATAATTATATTATAATTAAATATAAATTTTCTAAATGTGAATTTAATTTTAAAAATATCATAAAAAAATATTTTGAAAAAATAGTACAAATAATTTAAAAAATTTACTACTACAAGAAATGTATAAAAAATTAAAAATTATAAAACAAAACAAATACAATTGATTTTCTTGTCAATTTGTGATTCAAAATACTTTGCCTCTTTTATAACAATTCGAAATAAATTTATGATAAAAAAATTAATAAATTAGCTAAACATCAATTATATAAAATAATTATTATTCAAAATATAGCATCAATATTAAAATATTAATGCTCAAATATCAATGTATAAAAATAAAATAAGAAGCTCAAATAATAATTCCGGTTTATCCGGTTTGGCGGTTGGACCGATTTTTACCGATTCAACCCGGTTTTTACCTGATTTCGGTTCTGATGTTGAACCAGATCAGACCTTGGGCCGGTTCCCGGTTGAACCGGTCGAACCGGCCGGTCCGGTCTGGTTCTGAAAACCCTGGTCCCAACATCATTTTTTGTGGAAATAATTTCATGAGAACTATATAAATATATTTTTAATATACACATCACCATTTATGTTCTATTGTTATGTTAAGCAATAAGTTCAAACATTTATTTTAATTCTTGAATAGTTATAAATAAAACAATTAATTTTGAATATATAATCGGTTTGTTTATGTTCATGGACAAGCTCGATCCCTAGTTAAAGTTCAATAAAATATTTGGACTAATAGTGAATTATATATGCATCTAGCTATATAATAAAATATAATTTTTATATGCTTTATTTGTTAATATATATTTATATTAAGGGTCTGTTTGTTTGTAAGGTTAAATTTAAGAAGGTTAAAATTAAACTTAGATAGAGATATTTTTTATTAAAAATTGTGAATGATGTGATATAAAATTAATTATTATGTTGGGATATGTGAGGGATGTGATGTAGGTTTAATTAGTTATTATTTTAGTAATATGTGTAGGATGTGAAATAAAGTTAATTTTTAATATTAAATTTTATGTGTGATGTGATATGACTGGTTAAAATTAAACTAGGTTAATTTTAAACTTTCAGACAAACAGGGCCTGAGGTGTTGATAGGTCAACCCAATTATGACTTGCTAATGACTCCTTTATTAAAATTAGTATATTTTTGTTAGTATTATTCTAATATTAATTATTATATGTGTGTAACATAATTTAATTAGTTGTATTTTTAATATTCTTAATTAAAATTTTCGATTACAATGAATTAAGTAAAAAATATTGAATTTATCAAATTTTGATACTTTAAAATTATAATAAGTGGGTTAGCTGGTTAAGTCAGGTAACTTGTTTATTAAACAGATATGGTACACTTAATTAATTAGCGTTACATTTAATTAACTTGACATAAAAATTAAGTCAAATTCTCATATAAATCATTAGCATTGGACCGACGCTGATAACATCTTTACAACCAACACTAATAAATTAAGTTATTAACTGTTAAAATGTGATTTGAATAATAATTAAATAATCCTAATTATAAAAATTATTTGTTAAGCTGTTGAGATTTTTATGAAAATCAGATACAAGATTTGTTATAAGCTGCCATTATAAATACAAGATGATCAGGTAAGCTGAAAAAAAATAGGAGAGAGAGAGAGAAATAGAAAAAAATTGGGATTATCAGAATTTCTAGTAGAAGGCTGCAAGTTCTCAAGCTTTTTCTTGGGAAACGTGAATAGGTGATTCACTTGGGTATTTTCAGCAGTGATTTCTCTTGGATATTATTCGTCGGCTACGGAGGTGATTTCGTAGGAATCTGGATGCAATCACCTGAGGCTCAAGGAGCGATTGGATTGTCTAATCTGAAAGAAGAAAAGATCCAATTTCTGTATCCCGTCTGAGATCGAGAACCAAGTGATTGGTGTAAGGTTCACTTTTTATCTGATTTTCTACATAATAAAGTCTCTCTCTACTCTCCCCGTGGATGTAGGAGGAATACCTCCGAACCACGTAAATCTGGTGTTCTTGTGGTTGCTTCGTTCTTTTATTATTATTATTTCTCATACTTATCTGGCACGATTTATTTGACTAACTATACATCCGGCGATCCGAATTTTCCGCTGCGTATTATTTCACAACAATTAACATCGATGACTAGTAGTACTTGATGCTAATAAGAATTATCAGTGTCGATTTCGTAGCGTTAAGTCTTTAGAGTAGGGTTTATTCATTAGGGAGCTCTTTTCTACTATTTAGATATAACTCATCCCTTGAAGGATTGGTAGAACTCAGAACCGAGTGTTTATCTTAGAAAATTTTATTCCCCTATAATTATTATCTCTCATTTGATATAAAATGCAAAAGATATTCTCTGCAAACATTTTAGAAAGATTTTATTTATCTATTGATACAAATTAAATAAAAAATAGATATGATATTGATTTATTTTTGACTTATTTCGAATATAATTAATTATAAAGGTG
>KZ451976.1:1150790-1227751 GCA_002786265.1 Apostasia shenzhenica
CCGATTTTTACCGATTCAACCCGGTTTTTACCTGATTTCGGTTCTGATGTTGAACCAGATCAGACCTTGGGCCGGTTCCCGGTTGAACCGGTCGAACCGGCCGGTCCGGTCTGGTTCTGAAAACCCTGGTCCCAACATCATTTTTTGTGGAAATAATTTCATGAGAACTATATAAATATATTTTTAATATACACATCACCATTTATGTTCTATTGTTATGTTAAGCAATAAGTTCAAACATTTATTTTAATTCTTGAATAGTTATAAATAAAACAATTAATTTTGAATATATAATCGGTTTGTTTATGTTCATGGACAAGCTCGATCCCTAGTTAAAGTTCAATAAAATATTTGGACTAATAGTGAATTATATATGCATCTAGCTATATAATAAAATATAATTTTTATATGCTTTATTTGTTAATATATATTTATATTAAGGGTCTGTTTGTTTGTAAGGTTAAATTTAAGAAGGTTAAAATTAAACTTAGATAGAGATATTTTTTATTAAAAATTGTGAATGATGTGATATAAAATTAATTATTATGTTGGGATATGTGAGGGATGTGATGTAGGTTTAATTAGTTATTATTTTAGTAATATGTGTAGGATGTGAAATAAAGTTAATTTTTAATATTAAATTTTATGTGTGATGTGATATGACTGGTTAAAATTAAACTAGGTTAATTTTAAACTTTCAGACAAACAGGGCCTGAGGTGTTGATAGGTCAACCCAATTATGACTTGCTAATGACTCCTTTATTAAAATTAGTATATTTTTGTTAGTATTATTCTAATATTAATTATTATATGTGTGTAACATAATTTAATTAGTTGTATTTTTAATATTCTTAATTAAAATTTTCGATTACAATGAATTAAGTAAAAAATATTGAATTTATCAAATTTTGATACTTTAAAATTATAATAAGTGGGTTAGCTGGTTAAGTCAGGTAACTTGTTTATTAAACAGATATGGTACACTTAATTAATTAGCGTTACATTTAATTAACTTGACATAAAAATTAAGTCAAATTCTCATATAAATCATTAGCATTGGACCGACGCTGATAACATCTTTACAACCAACACTAATAAATTAAGTTATTAACTGTTAAAATGTGATTTGAATAATAATTAAATAATCCTAATTATAAAAATTATTTGTTAAGCTGTTGAGATTTTTATGAAAATCAGATACAAGATTTGTTATAAGCTGCCATTATAAATACAAGATGATCAGGTAAGCTGAAAAAAAATAGGAGAGAGAGAGAGAAATAGAAAAAAATTGGGATTATCAGAATTTCTAGTAGAAGGCTGCAAGTTCTCAAGCTTTTTCTTGGGAAACGTGAATAGGTGATTCACTTGGGTATTTTCAGCAGTGATTTCTCTTGGATATTATTCGTCGGCTACGGAGGTGATTTCGTAGGAATCTGGATGCAATCACCTGAGGCTCAAGGAGCGATTGGATTGTCTAATCTGAAAGAAGAAAAGATCCAATTTCTGTATCCCGTCTGAGATCGAGAACCAAGTGATTGGTGTAAGGTTCACTTTTTATCTGATTTTCTACATAATAAAGTCTCTCTCTACTCTCCCCGTGGATGTAGGAGGAATACCTCCGAACCACGTAAATCTGGTGTTCTTGTGGTTGCTTCGTTCTTTTATTATTATTATTTCTCATACTTATCTGGCACGATTTATTTGACTAACTATACATCCGGCGATCCGAATTTTCCGCTGCGTATTATTTCACAACAATTAACATCGATGACTAGTAGTACTTGATGCTAATAAGAATTATCAGTGTCGATTTCGTAGCGTTAAGTCTTTAGAGTAGGGTTTATTCATTAGGGAGCTCTTTTCTACTATTTAGATATAACTCATCCCTTGAAGGATTGGTAGAACTCAGAACCGAGTGTTTATCTTAGAAAATTTTATTCCCCTATAATTATTATCTCTCATTTGATATAAAATGCAAAAGATATTCTCTGCAAACATTTTAGAAAGATTTTATTTATCTATTGATACAAATTAAATAAAAAATAGATATGATATTGATTTATTTTTGACTTATTTCGAATATAATTAATTATAAAGGTGATCCATGTGTCATTTTCCGAGAATGAAATTATCCTTATTCTGGTTTCCTACAACTTTGCTAAGCTCTGTTTGGCACGAGGACCAAAATCAATGTCAAAATAATACTAATTTTAAAAAAATAATAATAATAAATAATTTTTTTTAACCATTGTACATAAATTCTAATATAAAAATATTATTTTACTTTTTATATTCAATAATTTTCAATAAAATATCAACTTTATTTTACATCCTAAACCAAAATACTATATTTGAATATTTTAGTTTAGATGTGAAATAAAGTTGATATTTTTATTAAAAATTATTCCGTATGTAAAGTAAAATAATATTTTTATATTAAAATTTATGTAGAATGATTAAAAAAAGAGATAATTACCTACATGCCACACAATTTAGTTTTATTTATGCCTTAATTACCCATCCATTCTTAGTTAATTACGCTATGCACACTCAAAATATTACAAAATCGTACATACACGCATTTGAGTTAAAACTTAATCAAAATTTATTTGAAAAAAAATTCTATTAGTAAATCATTAAAATTATATTTTTACTCTTAATGATACATATTTTTCTCTTCCTCAATACTATATTAAAGCGTTGATTTGTCCTAAAATCAATTCACGTCGTGGATGTCTCCTTCCTTTGCCGCCACCTAAACATTAAGGTTTTAGGATTTTCACTCAAAATATATTTTCATCATAATAAAAATAAGTTAAAATGTATGTATGTAATATTTTATAATATTTTGAGCGTGCATAGCGTAATTAACTAAGAATAGATGAATAAAACATAAATAAAGCTAATTAAATTGTGTGGCATGTAGGTAATTATTCCTTAAAAAAGTATTTATTATTATTGTTATTATTATTTTTAAACTAGTACTATTTTGGTTCTCGCGGCAAATATGGAGCAGTGTTTAAAACGAAGAGGCTCATCAAAGGCGCCTCAATTATCTTCACATAATGCCTAAAAGATTGAGGAAATCTTCATTCTAATTTGTGCTAATTCCCTCCAACTTTATTGAACTGAAATGATTATAGATCAAGAAAGATATTATAAAATATATATATTTAAAAATGGCAAAATCTTGGGAATCATCATAGTTCATCAGAATTATCATCCTTGCATGCCAAATTTTTATCACTTCACACATTCAGAAACACACATCATCTCCCCCACTATATATATATATATATATATATATATATACACTGCATCTCTACTCCCACAAAAGCTTTTATTATTACCAAAATCTATTCTTTATCAAGGTTGATATATAAATTAATTCATTCCTCTTTAATTAGTACCATAGAGAAGTAGAACTGCCTTATCTTAAATATTTTACCCAACGTAGAATTACTAGTCAGTAGCTCGTGCGATTATACTTAGAGAGTCTGAGAGACGTTTAGTTCAACATTATTTAGGTGTTATTCAGATGTCTTTTAAGTCATAATTTCATAATTTTTTAGAAATGTTATTTATACATGTCATTATGTTAAATAATTATGTTCTATGAATGACTTAACATAACATCAAGGTATTATTGAACTAAATGCCCCCTTAATTTAGTGTATCACATATGTTTTGAGATCGACTCTAACTCGAAGTTCAATTAGATTCATAGATTATGTGACGATTAATTTCAAATGGGTAAATTACAATCATGGATTTTGAGTTGAGGGCATAACATCAAGTGGGTTTACGATGACACCTACGTTTTCACTTTTGATATAATTATTAATTGAGTTATTTTTAAATTTTTTTATTATTAAAATAATCAAATGTATAATTTTATCATCTCTCGTCATAAGCCTGGGCAAGACTACCGGTAGAGGCGGTGGGGGACTGCCCATCAGTGGAGCTAGGAAAAGGATATCTAACAGATGTAGGGGGGTGGTGGCCTCCCGCTCTTTTCTCTCTCTCTCTCTCTCTCACTCTTTCGCCTAGGAAAGCTTAGCTAGCGAAGGTGGCCAGGGATCGTTCACCGATGAAAGGGGTTGTTAAGGCCGCCACCCCCTCCTCTCTCCCTCTCCCTCTAGGTTATGTCATGAACTCAAAAACTTGTATGTAATATACCCATTACAAACTTGCTTATTGAATACTGAACATTACATAATTTACAATTTATGAGTCTAACTTATTGTACGTATCACGAGTTAAAAAAATTAATTTATCGTAGACATGCATATTTTGACATTAATTACTATGTAGGGAAATATTATTAACAAATATAATATATATTTTGTTTAATATAATGATGACCATTAATTTCATATTATTGAGAAAGGGACTATTTAAAGACAAGGCATGCACACCTCAACCCTCTTTATGGTAAAATAGGAAGCCTTTTATTTTAAAGACTCTTTAGAAGGGATTAGTTAACCTTTTTTTTTTTTTTCTTTGAACACTGAGCATGCATGTTGGATGCAATTACATCAGTTGTGTTACCAATGACAGCTTAGATGATCCATAATGACCATAAGCTATATATAATAGGGGAATTTACATATAAGATATTGAATTCATCACAAATTACGTATTTTACCATCGTTTAGTAAATATTACGCATATCACACTCTGTTTATGTTGACTATTGTTACAATAGAAATGTAAAACCCGTAAGCAGAGTGTGATATGCATAATATTTACTAAACGATGGTGAAATGTGTAATTTGTGATGAATTCAATGTCTTGTATGTAAATCCCCCTATATAATAATGCAATATATTTGGATAAATTACATTCGAGGCCCTGAGGTCAAGAGAACATTACAAATCGGTTCTAATAAATTTTAGTCGTTACGGTTGTATGAGCGCCGTAGTTTTGGTCCTCTTTAAAAATTTTGTTGTTTTCACTGAACTTTTGTAATAGAAAATATGAAATTAGATCATTTTTTGACCGATTTAAACTGTTTATATATTTTAGAAGATCGTTATACTCTTTTACCCTTACAATTCTTTAAAAATCTAATAAAAATCTGAAATTTAATTTCTCTTATTTTTTGTTTTCTATATTTTAAAAAATTAAATTAAAATAATTAATATTAATATTTCAAAAATTGATATTTTTAAAAAATTACAAAATTTAATAAATAAGGGTAATCTTAATTAAAATGATAAAAAAATAATTATTATATTTTAATTAAAATGAAATGACATTACTTTTATAATCTCATGACTTAAATCAAATTTTTTAAAAAAATTGAATTATTTTATGCAAAAATTGAAACTTGCTTGAAAGTCGCTCGAGTTAATTTACTCTATTCAAAATTGATTTGATTTTCTTCTGGCTCGAAGTAGCTTGCTCGAAATAACATCATTTGAACTTGCAAGAGAAACTATAAGTGCATAAACATATATATTACGAAATTTGTAAAGTATAATTGATACATTTCTATATATATGAATAAGATATAACATCTTAAAAAAAGAGAAAATATTAAAAGCATATACATAAAATTTTAAAATAAATTTATAATAATATATTTTAATAAATTTAATATAAATAGTAGATATTTTTATAGAAAAATATAGTTTATAATTAGGCTTCATTCAATTCAAAAATTAACACAAAATTGAAGAATTTTAGTAGGCTCAAATCGATCTTGACTCGAAATCAAATTTTACTTTCGAGTTGAGCCCGACTCGCTCGAAATCGAATCGAAGCCACCCTAATAATCTATTTTAGATTCAGATTGTTATTTAATTTGTAACTGATTCTCCCACGTGCTCCATTAAACTTGACATGTATATTGTAATCTGCCAACGTAGGCAAGATTTTTATTAATTATACGTGTAAAACTTGTGCAATGTTTCTTCCTTATATTTAAAATTCTTATGATTGAAAGTTAGTGTGGTACAACTTTAAAAATATTATATATATAGTTTCAACTTAATTTAATATAACATTTCGTGATCTCATTGTAGAGGTATTATCTGCTTTAACTTTAGAAAAATTGCGTAACTTGAGTACTTTCCAGGAGATCACCCATCCGAGTAGCCCCAAGCACGTTTAACTATAGAGTTTTTCATCATCCATCCCAGCGCTACTCCGGCCCAAGCACGCTTAATTATGGAGTTTTTCATTATTAGTCTCACGATTTTGCCCCAAAAAGCGCCTCTATCATTTGAGATTACGTTATCTACTTATAAAGTTCAGAATCTTCCCCCTTTTTTTATGTGGGACGATTTATTCCTGCGCTTCTCTCATCACTTATTACTCGGCCTAGAAGCTTGCCAGGAGTTGCATTTTGGCTCAGTGATTCCTTTCTCTTAAGATATTACCCCGCGATCACTCCCCCACCTTATTCGGCCACAGACATCATATTTAAGTTACGATCTCAGTAATAAGCAGTGCACAATTATATTATTTACATTTTTTATATAGTTTTATAATAGAAGTTATTTAATGTGCGTATGGGTTGAGGATAATACGTATACGCATGAAGATTATGATTTTTTAATAAAAATTTATGATTTTTAATTCATTTTTTAATTTTATTTGTGTCTGTGAGTTACAAGATGCTTAGCTTTGTTTGGTAAAGAAAAAAAGGAATGATTTAATTAGTTTCTTAATTATTTTAAAATAAATAAATATATATATATATATATAAAATATAAAATTAAGTGAATTAATTATATTAAAAATTGTGAGGAATATGAAATAAAGTTAATTGATTTATTAAGAATTATGTTAGATGCGAAATAAAGTGAATGCGTAGCATTTTGAACGAAAAAATAAATTACATATTAACTTCTAAGATTTAAGAATACTTTGATTCCAAAAATTTAATTATTTCTTTTTTTTTATCATAAAATTGTAATAATTTCACTTGTTTCTTTCTTATGTATTATTATTTGATAATGATCTCAAACTTCACTTATTTATTCACTTTAATTAATTTACTTTTAATTTATATACATTTCTGACGGACTCTATAAAACAGTCAGCATTTGAGAACATTGAATGACTAATTTGAAATAGAATCATAATCATAGGACTCATAGTTATATTAATTGATTCAAAAAATTTGGACCAATATTAAAATAGCTTAAACCTCAGAGATCAATGAATAATTTTCCCTAAAAATAATTGTTTCAACGCGAAAATTACCTCATTACTCACATGCCACACCATTTAACTTTATTTATATATTACCCATCAATTCTAAATTAATTACGCTATGCACACTCAAAACATCACAAAATCTTACATACACGTGCTTTTAACTTATTTCTATTATAATAAGTAATCATAATTTTCCAATAACTTAACTATAGCTAGGTTACAAAAAATCTGAGCTGTTCATTATATTATTTTAAAAATATTTAAATATATTTTGAGTGAAAATTCTAAAACATTGATGTTTGAGTGAGGCAAGAAAAGGAGACATCTGTGACGTGAATTGATTTTAGGACAAATCAGTGTTTTAGTGTGACTTTGAGAAAGAAAAAAATATATACCATTAAGAGTAAAAATATAATTTTAATGATTTACTAACGAAATATTTTTTTTCAAATAAATTTTGACTGAATTTTAACTCAATTGTGTGAATGTAAAATTTTGTAATATTTTGAGTGTGCATAGCATAAAAAATTAAAAATGAATGAGTAATGCATAAATAAAGCTAAATAGTGTGGCACGTAGGTAATTATCCCTTAAATTTTTTGATTATAACTCGAGTTTGATTAAGATTAATCAAATGATTTTAGATTTCAATTTGCATTGATTACAATTAGATTAAGAAAGTGTTTGGTTCAGTGATATATTAATATTATATTATATTATATAAAAAATAATTATTATTTAATTTGACGATAATTTTTAGATAATTTTATAAAAATTTATAGAATTGTAAATAAAAAAGTGACAAATTTTAAGATAGCATTAAATCAAATGCTCCTTAAATTATTTTCTTGAATTGAAAATCTTGCATTATATTTCTTAATAATAATTAAAAATTAGTTAATTACTAAAAGGTTCCTATAATTAATCTCAAATTATATTTTAGTTTGTAATTTTTTAAAATTATTTATTGAACTTTATTTTAAAAAATTTATTATAATAAGGCCTTTTACAAATTATGATTATTAGAAAAAAGGTTCAAATGAACGATTTTCGTCATCATCTGTGGAATATTTTATTTTTAATAATTTTAAATTAAGATTTTACCTTTAAACTCTAGATCTTTCTCCTCCCTCGCTCCTCTTTTCTCTATCTTATTCGTGCCGGGAAGCATGTGGCGAGTGACTCGTGTCAAGAAAGCTGTTGCCCCCCTCCTCTCTCTCTTTAGAGCAGATAGAGGGGTGCGGGCTACATTCCCACCCCCCTCCTCTCGCGCTCTCTCTCTCTCTCTCTCTCTCCATTGCTCCTACAAGGGAGCGGACTGAGGGGGACAGGCTGAGCGCCCACCCCCTCGTGCCTCTCTTGTTGGCCCAAAGGCTTCCCAAAAGGGGGGTGAATTGGGAATAATAAAATTTAGGCAATTAAACTAATAGATAATTCAATCAATGCAGAGAGGTTGATTTAGCAAATCAGACAACAGAAAAATAGTACAGAGAGTACCACCAGATAGTGAGGTCAATTTGCAAAATAGGATTCAGTGCAGAAATGAGGTCAATTTGCAAAATAGGACTCAGTGCAAAAATGAGGTCAATTTAAGAAATAAGACACAGTGCAGAAATAACGTATTCAACAAATAAAAGGGCAAGTAGTAGAAATATATCACACAATAGGCACAAAAGATTTATAGTGGTTCGGCCTTCTGCCTAGTCCACTCCCCACGCACCTCGAATGGGAATTTCACTAAAACCCCGGCTTTTTACGGGAACAAAAGCCGAACAAACCCAATACAACCCTATGGCTTTTTCAAGGAACCAAAACCAAGCAAACCTTCAAACTCAGAGTTTGATGAATCTTAATAAGTAATAACTTTAAGAAGTAAGATTCACATCAAACCGAAAAACCAAAACGCAGCAATATGAATTTTGAGAAGCAGGAAACAAATAGAACCAGGAATTTCAGCTTCTTTCCACTTGAGAAACACCACAATCTCCTTCTTTGAAGTCTCCTTCAAAATGTTTTGCAAGTATGGCTTAGGGAGGAGAAAAAATATTTTCGTTGGAAGGAGAGAGAAGAAAACAGCCCACTTTGTCCTTTAGTGATTGTTGGCTTATAGCACTAAGCCAACATGAAGGGGACAAAGACAAGTGGATTAATAATAAAAAAGGATTAATGGAACATGCCTCAATATTATACATGGTGGCCATCATAGCAATTTTGGCTTTCAAGAAGAAACGGTAGGCTGCAAGAAATCAAAACACCAGCCAAGAATTCATGAGTTTAAACAAAACCCAAGTTACAAAGAGAAAGAATGATGGCTCTTGATTTGGATTGATATGGCTCATGCAACCTTTTGGAAAATACATGGGTATTAACCAATAGGTTATATGTTGCCATATACCAAAATAGAGGAACAAATAATGACCATGTAGGGATCTATTATAGGCATGAGATTGTTTTAAGCTAAACTAACTCTTAACCTAATATATGATAAGTATTAAACTTTGAGTTAAGCTTCAAACTCAAATCAATAGATTGAGTGAGCTACACTCTTAATTCAAATAACTTATCATGAATAAGTTGAAAGAGATTTTCGCTTAAACAACCAAACATGATAAATACGAAAGAGAATAAGGTTTTCTTAACTAGAAAACCAAAAGGAAAAACTCGAGTAAAAACCTTGGCAAATATGCACATGCTTACATAATAGTCCTAGAAAAGAAAACAATAAAAATTCCAGTGAGATCCATCTTTTCTCTAGACTTTAATTTGGACTCAATCCTCATATGAGATAATGTAACCTGTTAACACACTAAACAAGAAGATTAGTCTATAACAACTAAATTAATTGTTGTCATCAAAATCAAAGAGTTCAACATCTCTCTCTCTTTTTTTTTCTACCCGCGCCTACTGGGCTCACTTGCCCCTCTCTTCTCTCTCTCTCCCTTTCTCAAGCGAGGCGATGATGGTGAGGTGGCAGCAATGATACGGCTATTGCAGCACCGAGGCGGCGACAAGTGAAAGACATACAAGAGAATGTGAAAAATGACATTTTATTGAAAATTTGATAAAACATGAAAAGTAAAATTCAAAATCTAGTTAACTACAGAAGGACCTCATTTGCAATATTAAGTTAACTATAGAGACTTATTAATTTTTTTAAAAAATTTATAAACCAAATTATAATTAAAGATTAACTATAAAAATCTCTTAATAATTAACCCATTAAAAAATAATGATCAAGTTACAAAAATTTGTGACTTATCTATTTAGAAACTATATACTATTTTACTTGTTTGTCAGACGAATCTTAATATACTATACTAGATATACCCTATTCATAAAATTTAAATATGATTATTTTTTGTAAAAGATAAAAGGCGGTGCAAATAGTAAAATTTACGTGATATATGTGTAAAACTTTTATTTTAAAATTATATATTATCGATGAATTATCCAGTACAATGCTTGATAAAAGATAGGTATGTAATTGCAATTTCTTCATTCAATTAGAACCATAACTTATACACAATGATACCAAAATCAACAAGCTAGTTTAAATAAATATATTATGAATTAGATTATTATTGTTATTGCATGTGGTTAAAAGCAATATATCTTGAGATTGGAAAGGTATTATAAATTAATTTAAAATTTTAAAAAATTGTAATTTTGATTTCTGAAATTATAAAAATAATGCCAGTTGGTCACTGTGTTAGGATCTTACCTTTTTTAATTTTATGATCCTTCTGTGTGAAATTTGATTATTTTTAAAATAAAGTATAATATATAAATATTTTTAAAAAATTAAATTGAATTCACATATCTCTTCTCTATTCTATCTTAAAAATTTAAAACTAATTAATAAAATATCAAACGATCGTATTTTTATAATTTTAGAGATTAAACTCAAAGTTTTTCAAAAGTTGTTACTTAGAAAATAAATTTTTTTAAAAATTAAGACCAAATTGTAACATTTTTTTGCCCTTAGGGTCCCATATGCAGTTTACCCAAAAGTATATTATTAAATGTCTTTTCCGATTTTTACAAAGTAACTTAATCTTTTTTAAATTAAAAGTCATGAAATAAAGTTTAAATAGCTTAAATGAGATTAAATTACATTTAAATTATTTTCAAATAATATCCGATTAAATATTAAATTTTGTTATAATCTTTCAATTGCTACTAAAATCATAAAAAGAGCATTATCAACTATAAAATAAGATTGGTGATCTCTAGATAAGTGATTGCTTAGTTATATTTATGAAGAAAAATATAATTAATAAAATTGATTCTGCAATATTTTCAAATGTCAAAATTTGTTGAATAAATTGTAATATCATTTCATTATATTTGAAGTTTATACAATATTTATATTAATAAAAATTTTAAATTTGTTAGTAATTTTATAATTTAAATAATTTAAAATTTTTATAACGCTGCTGTAAAAATCTTATTTAAACAGGTCCTTAGAGACTAAGTTGCAATGCTTTTCCGACCTAGGATACCGTACGAAGTTTACCCAAAAATATATTATTAGATACCTCTTTGGTTTTTTACTAGAAAGTAACTCAATCTTTTAAAATTAAAAAATCATGAAATTAAGCTTAAGTAGCTTAAATGAGCTTAAAGCTACTTAAATCTTAATCGTGTTTTGATCTATTTAAATTATTTTCAAACATGTCATTAGGGGACCAATCGATGTGATTAAAAATTCACTTAAATCACACTAACAAAACACAAAATTTGAGATAAATAAAGTGATAAAAGGAAAATAAAGAGAAGAAAAAGTAGACTCATGAACTTTATTTGCAAGCCCATATTGGTTGACAAAAGGGCATCTCAATGAGTACCTCACACTAGCTTGCTAAATGGCCCCCAATCAATCAATTAAAAGGCACAAAGCCTCTCTTAGTTCAACTATGGGATCAAACACCATGGCAATTGCCTCCATGGTGGGCTTCCTCTTTTGCTCTTCTTGTAGATTGACATGACAAAACTAAGAAATCACTTCAACTTGAATGTATATATATATGGACCGTCCACGTAGAAGCTTGCGCAGAATCTATGTAAGCAAGGCCTCCACGTCAAACAAGAGATATATCATCCTGAACAGCAGACGCCGAAGAGCTCAAGGCGAAAAGCAAAGATCTGATCTGACCGTTAGGAACCGTACTGCTCTGGAAGAGGAAGCGGTTTTCCCGCTGACGGGTTGTACCTCCTGTACATCGTATAACAGAGGTCAAATAGTAGCTCTCTGCAGACATTGAATGAGCCGTCACTACGACTGTATATTATTCGGCTAAAGTGACTAGACAGAGCAGACCAGGGTATATATATCTCATGTAAATAGCCTTCGACGGGGGCTGAGATAAAAAACAATCCTTTGAGCATACTGTAACAAAAAAAAGAGCGATTCTAGTAATCTTTTAAGCCTCCTCGAAAAGGAGTCGTGGTTTTTACGCCAGCCAGTTTTCCACATAAAAACTCTTGATTATTTTCCGTCATAACATATATACATATATAAGGATTGATGTGATTGACAAGCAAAAGTGCAAAGAGGAAGGTGAGTGAGTACTCATTAAACACAAAAGCTAGCAAATAAGTGAAAAATGTGACATAAAACTGTCCTAGAATTATCACATTTTTTTATTTCTAAAATTTATAATTGGTATCACTATGCACACCAACCTTTTCACCCTCGGAGAGAATCCCATTGTATATAACTACATCGAACTTGAGTTTAACATTCTGTCATCTGCAATTGGTTATTCTTTTGATATTGCATTCACGGATATCTTTAGCCATTGTGGAGTACGATATCATCATGAGGTATCATTAACTTTTCTTACATCAGAGCTATAAATATTTTAGTTAATAGTTAGTTTGAGGGATTTTAGTTAATAGTTAGTTTGAGGGTGCTGATCTTTTTTTAAATGTCATCGGTATCTCATTATTAATATCTGAAAATGCTGCTATCTCGACTAGTGTTTTTTATAGGGAGACTGCTCGACGTGCCACTTGAAAAATGGAGACTCATAGTATTGACTTTTGTTTTTGACTATTTAACTGTTATTATTATTTTTAAACAGTATGCAACATCTTTGGAACAAAAATCAACTTTTAAGTGAACTGATATCGACCTTCTTTGTATTCCGTCGTATCAGCCTGGTTATACAAAGACGTATTGCAATCTTTTAGTTAGATCGTATGTAAGACTGTGACGTATTTTAGTTGTAAGATGTATTATATATAAATATTTTATTATGAATAGAAAATATTTCAATGAGCACATAATGTTTACAATGGCAAAAAAGTGTAACATATATAAATGACAATTTTAGGACTTATTTAGGAGTTATATAAAAAAAATATCAAAAATCAATTAAATTTTTACATCTAATCGAATTTCTAAATACCATTAACTTCACGTCCTACTTAAAGAAACTCCAGCTTAAATTTTATTTAATATATTCTTACATTCTTAATATATTTTAATACAATAATTAATATTATTTTATATCTTATAGAAATTTAAATATAATAAGTAAATTTTATTTCAGATTTGATACATCTATACACTATAAAATTTATCATATTTTAACCTTTTGATCAATACTTTTTATTTGAGTTATTATTTTAATAAATTTATTTTAAATTCAACATAAATTTTAACATTAAATTGGTTTCATTAATTTTTACTATATATTCAAGAAAGCTTAATTTTAACATTAAATTGGTTTTTATTACGTATACCAACTTTTAATTGAAACTCCACCGTCCTCCAGCCTTCAGCTCTGTATTTCTTATTTGGGATGTTACACTCAGGTCCCTGCATTTAAGACTTATTATCATACAGGTTCATATTTTTAAAATTATAACATCGGTCCCTAATTTTTAAAAAATTATCATATGGGTCTTTTTTATTTTTTTATTATTAAAAAAATTTTAAAATTACCATTATACCCTTACCTCACTCTCTCTCCACCCGATCCGCTTATAATGATAATTTTAAATTTTTTAATAATAAAAAAGGACTTATACGATAATTTTTTAAAAACTAGTGACCCCGATGTTATAATTTTAAAAACTTAGACCCGTATGACAATAAATCTTAAACTTAGAGAGCTGAATGTAATTATCCGTTCTTATTTTTTATGTGGCCCATACCCTAATTTTGACTCAATAGAAGGTACATTATGTAATTCGTCAATCATTCTGTAAAGTATTCTACCAAAAAAAAATCATTTTATAAAGTAAAAAAAAGAGGATCTATAATTAACATAATATATTAATCATATATATCAAAACATTAATAATTAATGCGAAAGTATGACAAGATTTTTGTGCTTCTTATATAATCATAAATTAAAATTTTTTTAATCTGAATTTATTAACCAACAGTTAGCTGCAGGCCTACTTATATTAAACTATATCATGATAGGTATGGCGAGTAAATTAATATTCGATCGGCGGCTTAACTTTTGATCCCCTTTTTTTTTATCTCATTAAGGATTGAGCGTGACAGGTATAACAGATGTGAGTATAAATTATTGCTCTTGTCAGCAGGTTTTCAGAACCAGACCGGACCGGCCGGTTCGACCGGTTCAACCGGGAACCGGCCCAAGGTCCGGTCTGATTCAATATTAGAACCGAAATTAAGTAAAAACCGGATTGGACCAGTAAAAACCGGTCCAACCGTCAAACCGAACAAACCAGAATTATTATTTAAGCTTCTTATTTTATTTTTATACATTAATATTTGGGCATTAATATTTTAATATTAATGCTATATTTTGAATAATAATTATTTAATATAATAAATGTTTAGCTAATTTATTATTTTTTATCATAAATTTATTTCGAATTGTTACAAAAGAGACAAAGTATTTTAAATGACAAATTGACAAGAAAAGCAATTATATTCGTTTTGTTTTGTAATTTTTAATTTTTTATACATTTCTTGTAGTAATAAATTTTTTAAATTAATTGTACTATTTTTTTCAAAATATTTTTTATTATATTTTAAAAATTAATTCCACGTTTAGAAAATTTATATTTAGTTATGATGTAATTATTAAGTCATCCGGTTGAACCACGGTTTTGAAAACCTTGCTTTGAAAACCTTGAACCGGTCGATTGACTGGTTCGATCTTCGGTCTGGTTTTGAAAACCTTGCTTGTCAGTTGTTAGATATCGTAAATTGGTTTGGATCATCGATCGTAGAAAATTGGGAGTGAGCTCAACTCGGACTAGATCTGACCGACTCGAACTCTAACACATAGAGGGATGAGATGCTGTGGGCTGGAGTGGGAGGGGGGTGGTTCAAATCTTCTTCATAGTGAGAGCCATCATCATATCCATCAATCTCCCACAGCCCATAAAAAGGGCGATGGTGTGCTCTTTTTACTCGTGCAACGGGGACCTTTTTGCCTCCACAAGAAGGCCTTTGGCTAAATTACATCTGGGTGCTTAGTGTCCGACACACATTTCAAGTAGCCACAATATTCAAATTAAGTACAAAATAACGGAAAAAAATCTAGCAAAATCGATTTAACTCTGTGAATAATGCCTCAAATATACTTTTTCTTTATGACACACCATTTGAAGTTGATTGTACTAAGGGCATAACATACAGGGATTTAAGTACTTCATTGTGAGATGAATCTGACCGAAGAGAGCTGGTAGCTATCATTAGGTAGTGTCTCAAGAAAAAAAAAATTAGAACAAGGTGTTATTTCTGACAGACTTCTAGGTAGAATAATAAGTAGTAAGAGGAGATCAGAAATGATTATATTACATCGAAAAGAGAGGTAGTTTTCGAGCTGTGATAAAATCATGAGGTTAATGATTGGAACTCCATAATTAAGCAAGCTTGAGCTGGAATGGTATTGGGATCGATAAGCTCCCAGGAAGCACTCAAGTCACACAAATTCCCTGAAATTAAAATGAATAATAACTTTACATTTAGATTACAAGATGTTACATTCATAGTATTCAATTCTCTTTAATGAAATATTTAGAATATTTTTATACCTATACCGTACAATTTTTTAGAGTAAATATCGTCAATTTCTTGAGATTTATGAGTAATATCAAGCAAGTCCATGATTTTAAATATTTTTTAATAAAATCCCTAATATCGACATTTCAGTTTCAGTAAGGTCTTTTTTTTCTTAATTAATATTCAACTTTCATCTTTTAAATATAATTTATATTTAAATTAAATATATAAATATAAAATAATTAAAATATCTCTTGGCTGATGCAAATGATGCGGTGTGTGCAACGACCTGTGCATGTCGAGCTTGCGGGAGGATAGCACAAGTGATGCAGTGCACGTGGCATCATGTGTGCGCCGGTCCTTCACGCCCCGGTCACTACACCCGCGGCGGCCCAAGTGCGGGCGCAACACATGACACTTTCCTTCATGCCCCAGTCATTGCACCTATTGCAGAGCTCATAATGCCTGCTGGAGGTGGGAGAAAAAGAGGAGTATTTTTGTCCTTTTATATTAAATTTAATTTTATTTAAAAGATGAAATAAAATATAAATTAAGTAAAAAGAGTTTGATTGAAACTTGTATATGTAAACCTTAGGGGCCTCATTAGAGAATTCTTAAAATTATGCATCTACTTGATATTGCTCTCTAGATTTTAAGAACCGAGATGATATTTACCGCTTTTTTATATTACAATACATAGTTCTCGTCACAAAAATGTCCGTGATATAGAATAAATTTTATAAAAATTGTGAGTGTAATATAATATAATAAGATTCGTGTGTGATATGTTGAACTTTATTTGCATTATTATCATTATTTTATGGGGACCTGAATGTAATATATCCAATCCCCTTTGGTCTCTCCCTTCCTCGCTCTCTCCATGCTGAAATCCGCAGCCTTCAGTTACCCACTGTCTCTGCTTTCTCTGTCAGAGGACAAATTCTTGCACTGGTGTGTGAAGGAATGATGGGCATAAAGACCACAAATGGCGATGGTGGACAAAGGAAGGGAAAAAAAAAAATATTCACACGAATTTTGGTTTTTTTTTTTTTTTTTAGATTGTACTACGTGGACTTATATATTATATAAAATTAAATTTTTTAAGTTATATTTTGATCCATCATACATGTTTGGGGAAGAAGACCAGACAATGAAATAATTCAAGATTAAGTGAAAGAAAGTCAATTTGTGTAGCTTGTTCAGAAATAAGCTATTCGATTGGATGATTCGAGATTTGGGTGCTTGGCTACAGATCGGCTTAATCCTCTTTCAGTAGTTCAATTTACGCGATTTAGTCAAATTATGTGTAAGCGGAGACTAGAGAAGATTGTGTTAACCTGATCTCTTCCGTGTGGTTTGACCGCATGTCTACTATCGTGTTATAGAGATTTTTTTTTTATTGAATGGGTTATAGAGAATTACCTGCCACATATTAACAATGCAACCCACAAAACAGAGCAGAGGTCAAGAGCTCTGCTTCTAAATTTAGCAGAGTTTGGAGAAACAGAGCTCTTGGCCTCTGCTCTGCTTTGTTCTGCTCTCTCTCTCTCTCTCTTTCTCTATTCCCTACTATTGGAAGATGGAGATGGCCTTGGTTCACTCACTGAGTACTGCGGCATACCCCTTAAAGAGACCTTCCTCAATGGAGCCTGGCACAAAGAAGACGAGGATACAGGCGTCAAAAGATGGGTTTTTCACTCAAAACCAGGTGCTTGATAATCTTCAATGTGCATCAAAAATTTAAAATCTGTTCATATTAGCAGAAACATAAGGTTAATTCACAGAACTATTTCATTTTCTACGAGCCATCTATGTTGGAATCGTGTAGCATTTATCAAACATACTGCATGTTGAGCAGAGAAAGAGTTGGAAGAACATAAAATTTATGTGATTCGCATATTTTTTCAAATACATTTAACGTTAGAATGAGTATTTTTGTTTGTAGATACAACATTATGATGAGACTGACAAAAGCTCCTTGAAAATATCGACCGAATTCTAAGATCAAGCTGAGATCTTTCAACCTCAAAAGAAAATGGGCCACATATGCAGGCCCAAAGCATGGCGCTTCTAAAAGAACTAACAACAAAGGTCAAAGAGGAACTTATCTGAAACTTAGGTTTTGCTATCAAAGACGAGCAAATCTCAAATCCTTTCATTGCACTCTTCAAAGAGTGATATTTAACTCCATAGAGATATCTCTGAATTCTAAAAAATTACTAGTTCATCTATTCACTGAGAAAATATTTTTTTAATTGAATTGAATAATTTTAGAAAGGTAGGGCTGTCGTATAGTTTGAGTAACACTGTAATGAGTAATCTCATAAGAAGTACTTAAATTATATAATTTTTTAAAATTAAAATAAATATTAATTTTATATTTAAATTACTAGATATTACAGTTTTTTAAAAGAAAAAAAAGCTCAAATATAATTATAAATACAATTATTTTATTATGTGCCTGCAGGCTTCCAAAGGTTGCCAGACTTGCAGTGGTCAAGGAGCAATTGAGTGCCCTGGCTGCAAGGTCTCTCTCTCTCTCTATATATATATATAATATGAGATTATATTATTGTGTGATATTTATTTTTTCTTCTCTTTTTTACTTTGTAGGTGCTACGAATGCCAGGGGTTTGGCATGAAGGGCTGCCCTAGATGTGGCAGTGGAGGACTTACCCCAGAACAGAGAGGGGAGAGATAAAAAGGCTGGGGGAGCAGTTCGAGCTTAATTAATAGGAATAATTATCTGTATGTCACATCATTTCACTTTATTTATATGTTATTTATTCATTCTTAGTTAATTATATTATGCACACTCAAAATATTATAAAATCTTATATATACACACTTAAGTTAAAATTTAGTCAAAATCTATTTGAAAAAAAAAATTCGTTAGTAAATTATTAAAATTATATTTTTACCCGTAATAGTACATATTTTTTTCTTCCTCGATGTCACACTAAAGCACTAATCTGTACTAAAATTAATTCATGTCGTGGATGTTTCCTTCCCTTAACACAACCTAAATATCAAAATTTTAAGATTTTTACTCAAAATATATTTAAATATCCTTAAAATAATATGATGAACGGTTCAGATTTTTTGTAATCTAACTATAATTAGGTTATTGGAAAATTATAATTGCTCATTATAATAGAAACAAGTGAAAGTATGTGTATATAAGATTTTATAATATTTTGAGTGTGCATAACTTAATTAACTAAGGATGGATGGGTAACACATAAATAAAGCGAAATAATGTGGCATGCAGGTAATTATTCCTAATTAATAATCTTTATTTCTATGAAATTAAATATATTTTAGGAAATAATAAAATTATAGTTAAATATTATAAACTTTTTTGAGATTAGAAGATAATATTAAATAGGCGTATAATTTTTAAAACTAGAATCCAAGAACATTATAAAATGTTTATTAGTTCAGTCATTCTATAAAAATTTATATTAAAAATTATGAACATATTAATTTATTATTATCTCATAATTTTAAGTACATATACGATATTTATTCTAAAAATAATATTAGTAATTACAATTATTATGATTTCTCCTATTAATTTAATCCTTATATACTTAGTACTCTCACTTACGTGAAAATTACAGTAATATGATTTAAATTTGAGACCTATTAGTACTCAGTCAAACTCTTTTCACTGGGTTAAAGGAATACTAAAATTAGTAAATTTTGGCATAACATATATGTGTTTATATAAACTAGTGATCATGTATGCATCGTATTAGAAATTAAAATTATATTAAATTTATATAAGACACATGATTTATTATAACAAAAAACTCTTTTGTTATGTTATGATATTAAAAAAATAAGACCATAATTTCTAATATTTGTTATGTTAAGAATTCCATCCTTTTCAATTATAGCAAATAGTCGGAGAGCATTTTACCTTTTTATTGCTTCTGCTCGGATAGTAATTTAGTGTAAAACTGCGGGCCTGTTTGTTTGTAAAATTTAAATTTAATAAGATTAAAATTAATCTTAAATAGAGATATTTTTTATTAAAAATTATAAATGATAGAAAATAAAGTTAGTTAGATTATGTTGGAATATGTGAGGGATGTGATATAAAGTTAGTTATTATGTTGGGATATATAAGGGATGTGGTATAAGTTCTTGGTTAAAATTAAACCAGATTAATTTTAAACGGCTAAACAAACAGGGTTGGGTAGAAAATACTAAATCGTGTGGCATATAAAAATAATATTAATTTAAAAACTAATAATAATAATAATTAATAAATTTTTTTAATCATTTTATACTTATTTTAATATTTATGCCTTACCTATTCATTCTTAGTTAATTATGCTATGCATATTTAAAATATTACAAAATCTTATATACACAAATTTGAGTTAAAACTTAATCAAAATCTATTTGAAAAAAAATATTTTGTTAGTAAATCATTAAAATTATATTTTTATTCTTAATGGTACATATTTTTTCTCTTCCTCAATACCATACTAAAGCGTTAATTTTTCCTAAAATCAATTCACATCGCGGATGTCTTCTTCCTTTGCCGTCACCTAAACATTAAGATTTTAAGATTTTCACTCAAAATATATTTAATTATTTTTAAAATATTATGATGAATGACCCAGATTTTTTGTAATCTAATTATAATTAGGTTATTGAAAAATTATGATTACTCATTATAATAGAAATAAGTTAAAATATATATGTAAGATTTTATAATATTTTGAGTGTGCATAGCATAATTAACTAAGAGTGGATGTGTAAGGCATAAATAAAACTAAATTATGTAGCATATAGATAATTATTCCAATTTTTTTCACCAATGACAATGTTATCCCATTTTTTAGAATTTACTATATGATTTTTTCACATAATTTTAAATAGCGAATGTCAAATTGCTATAAATAAAAATCAAATATAATAAAATATGATATTTATATAACATCATTTGCTGAGCTCTTCTAAAAATAATATAACATTTTATTTGCATACATAATAAATATTTTCTTTTTATAGAAGTGCTTAATAAATGTATTAGTGTCTACTTAATAGGTCAGATTCATAAACTAACATAAAATAGATATCCAATCTCAGGGACTCATATGAAAAATAATGTATATCTTAGGAACTTAATGAAATAGAGAAAGGGATCCATTAAAAAGGAGTTCAAATTCAAAAACCTATGTGAAATAAGAGTCTAATTCAAGGAACTTAGATGAAAGTTATCCTAAATAAATTTATGATCTGCTTAATTGGTAGATTTTCAAATTTCGTACCTAATAAGGACTTTTCCATCTCCGAGGGGAATGACGGAGGTAGGTAAAGCGGCGCAAAATGTGGAAGGCGGCAACACCGCGGCGATGGGGACGAGGACCGATGCGGGATGGAGCATGGATGCCAGCGAGATCGCCGGAGATTTGCCACCGGATTAGGTTTCAGGCGAGATCGCTGCCTTTCTCCTCCGAGTTCGCGATGCTCGGACTCGCGCCCTTCGCGTCCAAGAGCGACGTCAAACAAGCCTACAAACGCCTCGCGCTCAAGGTATTCGTCGATTTTCCCATTCGAAATCCTGGGGGGATGAGGGTTGAGTTGTCCTTCGGAGATGCGCATTGAAATGGCTACTGTTTTCGTGGAAGAGTAAAGAATATACGAATTGTAGGGTGATTTCTTGATTGTCGTTGCTTGTCGTACAGAATCCGTCAATCTGGCTTCTCCGTTGGTGAATACATTTTTGTAATTGGATTCTAGATAGAAATCTGTAGATTATCATTATAGAAATTCGTTTGCTTCTTCCTAGTTTTGTTTATATCACTATATTTGTTGAATATTTTGCAGCATCATCCTGATGTGCTGAGAGGTGAGAACGTAGCTTACGACAAAGAAGAGATATTTAGAGAGATCAAATCAGCATATGAGGTAATTGAGTGATTATATTCATTATATTATACACCGGCAGAGCTTCTTCTTTTTCTTTCTTTGTCAAATAAAATGCAGAGTTTTTCGGTTAGTTTTCATTCAAACGAATTGTCATCTTTGTAGAAAAGGATTGTTGAGCATCTATTTGGTTGGACTTATAGCCTTAAATAATATTTTGTATGAGGAGTTCCCAAGAGTGGTGATGTTGGAATTTATTTGGGTTACCATAGAAGCCAGTGAAGCCCCTAGTGACATTGTTGTCCGTCGTAACAGGCGAATCGATATTGCCTTTACTCAAACTTAGGAGCTCAACCTGTCAACCATTTTTCCAAATTAATGCTAGCCCACCTCTGGTTCTGACAGAATAAACTACAGTGCAGCCTTCGCATCCCAACTTATATCTGAGATAGCTGGCCTTATAACTGTACACCTTATTTTCCGCCATGAAGACTAAGGAGGGGGAAAAACTTCAGACTAGGAGGCCAATTTTGTTTAACACTCAAGGGTTCCCAACCCTCGAACATTCCAACTTAGAATACTCATTGCACCTGGCTGGGTTGCATCGCAACCACCGTCAACCTCATAAACACAATGGGTTAATCTCTGGAGTTTGTTATGAGGTCAATAAATCTTCAAAAAATTGACATTTGGATCATCACTAGTAACAAAAGATGTAATAAAATCTACTGCCCTAATGGTGGACCTACATACAAGTGAGGCATTGTAATCCCTAAAGGTACGAAAAACATCGAAGATGTTAAAAAAATCCTACTAAGTCACGTGACATCTAGCCGCCTGCAAAATGTCAGCAATCACTGTAAAAGAATCTTCCTCTAGCCAAATTTCTTCTGCTGTGTCAGCTCATACTCTAGCGAGTCTAGCTGCCTTCCACATGCCTCTCATCTCAGCAGCTAAAGCCACTTTGATGAACAATGTGATGCCAACTGCCGCAAGGAGTCTGCCATCTTGATCTCTTCCTTGTTACTTTCACTAGAAGGTAAACTTTGTAGAATCACATGGGTGTTTAGAGAGGGGATGAATAGATATAATTTGACAAATAAAAATTATTCATACAACCCAAAAGTTGTCAATAATATCAAGAAAGCATGTATGTGGAATCGATAAACAATAATCTCAAATAGAATAACGCACGGGAATATATGTGGTTTAATAATCACTGTGCCTACATCCATGGCCCAAAAGTGCACACAAAATTTACTGAATTAATTCTTTTCACATTAGGGCAATGGAGAAGCCCTTTTTACACCACTACACAATCACCTTTCTTCTTTTAGGTTTCACTCACCTAAAATCACATACTCATTCTTTTCACTCAAAATAATAGCGAAGAATCAAACAAAAAATCAAATCATAAGAATAATATCACATTTCTTTTTTCTATCTTTGACTTTAAGTGTGAGAAGAAAAGCAAAGATCACACTTTGAAGTTGAGCACTATATTCTAAAGCACTTAGATCACTCTAGAACGCTTTTTGAATTGCTTGGAATGATGAGAATGTTTTTCTAGCTCCACACACTAATCTCTCATAAAATCTATTTAATCACCCTCTAAATAGCTCAAAGTAACAGTTAAAAACACCCCAAATTGAATAAAAAAATGGTTGGATAGGAATTAGTTCAAACAACACTTAGTTAACTAACTTAGTCTGCCAAGTTCAAGAACATTACAAAATTAGTCACAAGGTCAGTTGTTGGTCTCGACCACAAGCTTGGTCGACCAACCTGACAACTAAAACATTTCCCTAAATTTCTATTATCGGTCGACCAGCTTGATCCATCAACTTGGTTGACCAACACCTGCAATAATAAAACTGCACTTGAATAGAACTCAAAAATAATCTTGACTCGAACCTATATTTCGACTTGAACCTATTAACTCTGGTTTGCAATTGTAGTGCTCAATACTTCCTTTGACTCACTGAACAAACTTAACAAATTAATATTATAATGATTTCTATCAAAATCAAAATAAAATAATAAATGTGCGCTTCTCTTCGGGTTGCTTTGTTGACTTGGCACCATCTTGAATATCCTGATTGCTTCGATCATCTCTATCCGAGGTAGCCATCACACTTCGACTCATCCTTATCCACTATTTCTTTACTCACATCATCGGGGCTTCAACGATTTAGCTGTTTAACTCTGGATCGACGCAATTCAAGCCTACACAGTCAACTAAAACACAAATTAGTAACTTATCAACTTAAACTCAATGTCAGACATCAAAACAAGAGTATCAACAGAAACAAGAGGAACCAACAAACTTCAGTTTGTATGTAGGGGCTCTCGTCAACAGTTCCATGCAACGTGGGGTAATGAGGATCTTGCTTTAAAACCTGGATTGCCTTATGAAATGTGCAAACTTTAGTTGGGCTTGAGGTCTGTGAATCCCTAAGGTTGAGTTATGCAGAGACGTCTTCAATATTATCACCTTGTAGGAAGGCATTTTTGACATCTAGTTGTCTTGGGGACACTTACTGTTGGTGAAAATGCTGAGAACGAGGTGCATAGTTATGAGTTTTGACTGCAGGGTTGAATGTATCATTATAATTAATGCTAGGACATTGATGGAACTCCTTGCAATAAGGCGTATTTAGTACCTATCAAGGGAATCTTCAGAAGGTAGTTTAATAAGAAAAACCCACTTGCAGCTATCAGCCAACAATATCTTGGGTGGGCGAAGATGGAACTAACTCCCATGTCTCATTCTAAAAGAGAGCACTGTTTTTGGATCTTCAAGGGCTTGGGTGGCAGTTGTGGGTTCAATTGTGAGAGAGGTGGAGGATTTGTGAGCAGTGAGGTTGAGTTTCTACATACTGTGGATTGCTTTCTTGACTCTAGTTATCATGGAATGGGTATTTGTAGTTTCATTGGAACTTGCAGGATTGGGTTTGAGTTTGAGTATGGACTCCACGATGGGGGGGATTGGGTATTGTGGTGGCTTTGTAGCATCGAGGTCTATAGTGTTGGATTGAGTTTGGGATGGAGTGTTGTCTGACTGAGAAAGAGTGACTAGTAGCGGACTTAGGATCCAAGTAAAAGTGTTTTATGGTTATAAGCAAGGAAGTTATGGAAGAAGAGAGATGAATGGGAAGACATTCAATGAATCTAACATGATGCAAGTGAACATTTTAGAGGTGCACGAATCATGACTCAGATAGGTGCTTTGTGTGAATAAAGACACATGGAATTAAGTGAGATTCAAGTTGTGAGTAGTATATGCTTCAAGTCAGATGTAGCAGATACACTTAAAATCCTAAACTTTAAAGTAATTTTGGGGATATCCAAAACTGCATAGAAATGAGGATGAAAAATTTAGTATTGCTATGGGTATGTGATTTATAAGATAAGTTGTAGTGATGAGAGATCAAGCTAGAACCGCAACATAAGAGAAGTATTGGAGAGTTATATTAGTTCTTTAGGATGCGTTTAACTGGATGGAATGATTATTTCATTTCATCATTATTGCCTATGAAATAGCTATTCTCATATTTATTTCGGTGAAATAATTATTTCATAGGAATTTCTATTTTACATTTCATGGAATAATCATTCCTTACCCCTACCCAAGAATAGCAATTCCTCATTTATTTTTTGTTTGCTAAAAATATTATTCCAAAATAACTCTTATTCACACATATACACATACATGTACATATACATATGTATATATATGTACACATTCTTATATATATACTATATATACATATATACTTAATTACTTATATATGTTATTAATTATTTATATAAAATCAAATTTAATAATAATAAATAACATAAGATTTTATTAAGTTATATTTATAGGTATTTTAGTAATTTTTTTCCAATTAATTTTTTATTTAATATTTTGTTCCATCCAAATAAATAAAGAAATTGTCATGTAATTGTTATTGGATACATTTATTGACAGATTTTGATGACCAAGTTTGAAGAAGAAGAAAAACTGTCAACTAGTGCAAATTTTGCTGATGAATGGGATGAATGGGATGAGTGGATGGGCTTTGAAGGAGGACTGCCAACACTTTATAACCCATTGTAGAATTATGTCTACCCTTTTGTTTCCTATAAAAGATTCTTCAAATGCATATAGCACAAGAGGTACAATTCTTCTAATTCTTGAGAAAAATTACTGAGAACCGAAATTTCAGTTATTTGAAATTAGCTCAGTTCACAGAAAACTTATTAGCTTTGAAAAAATTGAATCAATTTTGAAATGAAATCTAAAATTTCATTTTAAATTGAATCAAGTTTGTTATTGAGCATTTTTTGTAGATTTGATGCTGTTTATTTGTTAGCATTTAAGGGATTGAGAAAAATTGCACTTAATATTTTAATGCCCTGATCTTGCTATTTATTTGGATACTAGAAACGCTTAATGCTAATCTTGCTGTTTATTTAGATGCTATATGTTAAGAGCCTCAATGTAATTAGATAATAACATCAGGGTATCAATTATAAAAAGTGTAAATTTCTAACTATTTATAATATTGTTGAGGTGGTGAGACCCGATCGGGAGGCTTATTTCACATGGTGTCAGAGTCGATAACTGTATGATCGGCTGGGGTTTCTTTTTGCGCGCCTCTCCTCTCTATGCTTGAATAGCATGCCCACATCGACGCTTCTTCGGCCACAACAACATTAATCTTTCTGCTTACTCGCAACAGTTCCCTGGGTGGTCTCTTCTCCATCTTCTCCTTTTTTCTCACGTGGCTTCCACTTGCTGGCACCAGTGCCTTGCACGGTTCCTTCCGCGCTGTCATTCTCTCATCATTCCAGATGGAGATGATTCTCTCCCATACTTTAGGTGCAGTGCTTTTATGTTTCATCTCCAGCAAGTTCATGTCCTTCCTGTTGAAGATTGGCTCTGCTTTTCCATTTGATTGCGTGACTGCTCTATTCCAGGTGTTGCTGGCCTTCTCTTGGCATCCTTGTTCATCCCTTACTACAGAAAAATTTAATGAGAAAATTTTTGCTTCATGGTACTTAGCAGTGAAAGTTTGGTTTATAGGTCACGACCAATTGGAACATTTGACAAAAGGGTCTCAAATACACCAGAGAATGATAGGGTAACTCGGGAGAAGATTAATGCCTAGCTTGTAGCCTTTGGTAGGATATAGATCCCAACTTGATGAGCATCTTTTGATGCTTCTTTTCTTGTTACAGGACTTGGACATAGGCTTAAGATCTTTATATGAGATATTTCTCGAGCATTGAGGTGATTGATAATTTATTTTAGCTTCATCAGTCAAATGCAGATATGATGACTCATATTGGCTGGTTCTAGGTATTTGCAATAGATTTCAGAGATCTCCTTCAAGTTATGCCCGATGTATGTCATGTAGGATCACATTGACATGCTTTTTACTATTATATTTTTCTACACCATTTGTCCAAAACTTGAGCCTGTTGAATCACATATTTGGAGTGACATATATATATAATCTCTTTTTGATGTATATATGGGGATGTCGTGTGCTTCCACTATATCTATCTCGATTACTGATCCCATTCTTGATCGCTGTCCTTGTTGCCCAGACTAGACTAGCAGGGGGCAGAGGGGGAAGTGGAGTGGATTGTGGAGGCCATGGAGGATGTAGTGGGTGTGGCAGCTGTGGAGGAGCTGCATTTCTTAAATGTACTTTTTATGAAAAGGTGGGACGTGTGAGAGACATGTTATTTGTTACATGGGTACCTTTCTGAATACCTCACACACACTTCTAGTACCTTAAAATTTGGATTATCTACTCAGGAGAGACTTCTTGGCAGCCAGCCTCCTAGCATCACATTTACCATTTTTGTTTCTATTGAAAGTATTCTAAACTACTTCAGTTGTAGGTTTCTCAAGAGACGTTTTCCAACATCCTTAGCATAGTGGTGCACATCCACATCTTGTATCTCTTATACTTTTAGCTCCAGTCTTTGGATTCTTGATTCAAATGCTTCTAAGCATATATATATTGGGTGACGCCTCATCTTTCACTCACCTTAGTTTCACTCCCCTCTCATTTTACTAATGTCACACTCACTGATGGATCTATATTTTTAGTAAAAGACATTGATAGTGTTGGTTTCACTTTTTTATTATCATTATCTTTTGTCTTTTATTTTGTCAAGTTTTCTTTGAGTTTTTTATCTGTAAGTAAATCTATAAAGTCTTTATATTGTTTTGTCATCTTTCCATCTGATTTTTTTTGTATCCAGGAGTCGCTGATTGGAATGGTGATTGGCACAAGGACTATATTGGCTACTTGTAAAATATCCTTTTTCAACTTTTATGGAAGAAATTACACCACTGCAGATTCATAGTCATCTTGGGAATTTTGATTTGCAATATCTGTCAAAAATGGTTTTTGAGTCTTTCTGGTCTTAATAGTATAGAGTGTAAGTCTTAGCAACTAGGGAAGCGCACATTTCCTAGTTATATTAAGTGTGTTTCAACACTATTTGCCTTGGTTCATTAGATGTTTGTGGTCCTACCTGTGTCAGTTCTAAAATAGGCCTCAAATACTTTGTAATATTTATTGATAATTATTCTAGAATAATATGATTATTTGTAAGAAAAATAGTTCTAAATTGTTTTCCATATTTACTTCGTTCTATACTAAAATTAAAACACAATCTGGTGCCTCCATTTGTATCCTATGTAGTGATAGTGTGAATCAGTACTTTTCAAATTCCTTTTAGTCTTATATGTCCACTCAAGGGATACTTCATTAGTGTTTTGTTCACATACATTCCTACTTGATATGGAGTTTTCTCAGCAATATTGGGATGATGCAGTTCTTATAGCATGTCGTTCATGATTAGATACCGTTCTCCATTTTATTTTCTAGAGATGCAATTTATAATCTATCTCCACGTATATTTGGTTGCATTTAGTTTGTCTATCTCCTATCACTTGGTAAAGATAAGTTATTATCTTGGTTAGTAAGGCGTGTTTTCTTGGGGTATATATTCTCATCTCCAGAAAGGGTACCATTATTATCAGGCTTTTGTTTTAGCAAATATGATATTCTTCGGGTGTACTCTATTTTATATCAATGCATCTATCATTTTAGAATTTATTTCAGAGATGTTTTCAATACCTATGCTATTATCTGTTTTCTTCTCTACAAAATCATTCAAGCAACAGTCAAACCTTTATAGGTACATAGTTGACGACCTTGTCCTTAGACAGTTATTGTAGGTTCTAAGGACTCCATTACCCTTCTCGATGACAATCTAGACTCAAATATAGGTGTTATGCTTACCCTATCTTGGATATCGATCTTTCTAATGCAATTTACCTTACTGTGACAACTCATCCAACTTTAAATCAATATCTCAACTACACTAATTTTATATACATTCTCTGTTTGATTGCATAATATACTCTCTTCTATAGCATAGCTAGTTGGATTGTAGTCTTATAAAAGTTTTCCGTCAATCTGATAGAAATCTTTTCATCACATAGAACTTTAATCACACATCTCCATACACCTTTGGATCTTCCATCATAGAAATCATAGATCGTCAAGGGTGAAAAACCTTTATGAGCCATCGTCATCCTACCTATCCTTGGGTTGTAAGAGAATTCTATGCAAATCTTCTTGTGGTAGAAGACTTCTCCAAAATTTCTTCTATTTTTAGGGGCCAAGAAGTAATAATCATAAGGGAAAAAGTCATTTCCTCAATGACTTTGCCGCTTCAGAAATCATGATCAATCCATTTGGTATCATTCTAAACATCGCCGACCTCCTAAACATTTGGACTTGTGTTGGTCGAAGAAATCTCCCTACACAAGATGAAGTAGGTGCAATCTAATGGGAAACCGGAAATAAACTTGGGGATTGTTGTAAGGCGGCCAAAATTTTAGCTCGTCTTTTACATGAAAACCTTATCTAAATAGGCGGATTACACTACATTTTATCAATTATCTCATTACCTTTTTTAATTATCTTCAAATTTTGTATTTGTTTCTTCCATCTTAGCAATATCTATTCTTAAATCTTTATCAGACTTATTAGCTCATCCATGGTGGCAACAAGCTAAGAGATATCTGTATTACATTTTAACGATTCCTAGAACCTTGTTTTTCTTTCTTTTAGGATATCATCAGTTGGATATGAGTGTATGCTTTAAAGACTTCACTTAATGGCTCAATCAATTGTCTAAAAGGTAGACTTGTAGCAAATAATTATACTAAGATATACAACGTTGCCCAAGCTAGCTTCTGTACATTTGTTTCGAATTCTAGCAGTTATTTTTCAATGGTCCTTATATTAATTAAATATTAAAAATGTTTTTTTCTCTGAACGAGAAAGTTTCTATGGACCATCTGAGTTTGTTGTTCATGGGGAGCCTAAACTAGGTCTACTATACAACTTGAAGTAGTCTCATCGAGCTTGGTTTGATAAATTCAATTTGTTTCTCAGCGTGACTCATAGTATATCATTTCATTTCATATTTCATAGGACATCAAAATTTGAAAAGCAAATATTTTTCATTGTTTATGTGAATGATATCAACATTACAAGAGATGATATTGATGACAATTTTAAATTACAATGTCATTTATATTGTCAATTATACTATGATGCATGAGCCTACAAAATTGTACTATGAGAAAACAATGTATATAGAGATCAACTCACTTTATCAGAAAAAATAATTTAGGAAAGTTATTATGCGCTTTGTTAGTTCTAATGACCACTTAATTAATTTTTTAATTAAATATTTGAGGAGTAATAGAATTGATTATAATTAATATATTAGTTTCATATTTTGACATTATTAGTCTTGGTCGCCGTTGAAATGAAGTCGCCTATTATAAGGGTAATTTCTGTTTATCAGAAGTTGCACGAACAGCAAGCGGCTACTTGCATAGTGGCTGACCATGATGTTCGATCCTGAGCACCATGCCCGTTGTCACCTCCTCTTTTGCCACTCCGGCGGCACAAAAAGAGCTTCCTTAACGAGGTTTGGCGAAGAAACCACGACTGATAAGGTGAAGTCTTCTGTACGATGAGCGACTTCTGAATATGCATGGGCGACTTCTCATTAATGGAAGTCAACTGTGCAATGGGTGACTTCTTATTTTAATATTTTTTTGTAAAATTAAATGTTATTTGAAAAATATTATTTTAATTTTTTTGTATGATTTATTATTTAATAAGTTTTGGCAACGTATGATACGAGTGACTGCTCAATGATACACTATTTGTCAGTAGAACGTATTATATGAAAAAGAGTTAGATATTTCAAATAATTAAAAAAATAAGATTAATATTAATGTAAAAATACAGTACAAGCTGATCTAATGGTAAACTTTTATGTCCAAATCTATAATAGATGTAAAAATAACCGGTAATAATGGAACATATATAGGCACGACAGCACAAGAAAATTATCTGTAAAGCTGTGTTAACACTGTAAATCCAAGTGATAAATGACAAATCGTTAGTAATTCTCGAGCAGTGTAAGTCATTAAAGATAAATCTCGCTATATTCAGAAGGAGAAAACATCCCAATGATATAATTTATAAGATAAAATTATATCTTATATTTGAAATCATATTTGATATTATTAATGTAAATAAAATTATACTTGAATTATATGTAAGAGTTAAATATCATATTTGACTATAATATTCCTGCTTAATGTAAAATCTCATAGTTAAAGTAATATTTAAATTTATGCATATATAAATTTTGATAGTTAAAATCGTATTTAAAATTTTAAATATAATTTACTTCGAGCTATGCGCTCTCTTCCCTGATTTAGATGATGTAGTTGAATCGTCGTTTCTTCGTGCTACATCATGCTACTCAGTGGGCGTATCTTCGAAGGAGCCCTACTTCTTCCGTCGGCCACCGCCATCCTACACCACCGCCTCGCGCTTCGTCAAAGGTCGTCGAACCCTAGCAAGTCAATCGTCTCCTTCGTCCACCGCCGTTCTGGATCAGCTGTGGTTTCTTCGTCGGAGCTCGTTAAGGAAGCTCTTTTCGTGCCGCCGGGAGTGGCGAAAGAGGAGGTGACGGCGGGCATGGTGCT
This sequence comes from Apostasia shenzhenica, assembly GCA_002786265.1. Lineage (NCBI taxonomy): Eukaryota > Viridiplantae > Streptophyta > Magnoliopsida > Asparagales > Orchidaceae > Apostasia > Apostasia shenzhenica. The sequence goes on from KZ451976.1 coordinate 1,182,941, forward strand.
TCCAGGATCGAACATCGTGGTCGGCCCCTATGTCGGCGATGCGCAGATCAAGCAGGCCGAGTTCGTGAAGAGCAGCGCTAGGGCAAAAGACTGCCCCAAGGATAATCGTCCTGAGTTCGCCATCGTCGGGAGGTCCAATGTTGGAAAATCATCCCTCATCAACGCTTTAGTCCGCAAGAAGGAGTTCGCCCTAACTTCCAAGAAACCAGGTCAGACTCTTTACTCCGGTTATCTCAATATAGTATCCCATGTTATATATCTCTAACTATCATTACTTTTTTTTTGTTTCTCGCTTTCTTGGATTTTTCAGGAAAAACTCAACTAATAAATCACTTTCTGATCAACAAAAGTTGGTACATTGTCGACTTACCTGGTTACGGGTATCAATTTAAGTGTTTTTGTTTGGCTCTCCTGGTACTTTTAAGCTTGCAGATATAATTTTTGTTTTTAGTTTCTTTGTTTCAAGGCGTACCTTTGAGTTTTGAAACATTTATCTATGTTATACTCGTTGATATCACTTGGCAGTATTATCTTTCTGCTCACTTTAAATTCTCTTGGGATAACAGAGATATCTGTTGCTTGATTATGTTAGTTTTGGCTAATAAACACACTGGAGAATGGTGAAAGCATCAAATTCTTAGGATTGTTTTGATGAAGATTAACAGGGGTAAATTGCATCTTGGTGCATGGGGGTTGTTGCTTCCAACTTTTGTAAGTTTGTAAATTCAGTCCTCTAGGTTGGAGTTTTCCCTCAAGTCCTTGAGGTTGAATCTTGCATTTTTAATAGGTCATTTCCAATAGAAATCATCAATGGACTGTATTTTGGACCATTTTCCCTGACGTTCTCTCTTTCTCTCTCGACGAATGTTCCCTCTCTTTCTCTTTCACCACGCCTCGTCTAGTCCCCTCTCTCCTTCTCATGCCATGTGGAGTCACTGTAGTAGATCTCACCGTCCAATAAGAGGATTTGCGCCTAGGTGTACATGCAAAGAAGGGTTTTGGCAATGCCAAGTTTCAAAAAAAAAAAGGGTTTCTAACATGCTAAATTTTTTTTCATATGTTATGATCCTAAGTTGAGGGTTCTAGCTACATAAACTTAATCATGCAGTGCTTCATGCAATTAATTGTTCTAACCTATAGATATAAATCCTTGCTACACGATTTTAAATTTCATATTTTTTAATTCCATTTTAGAAAATTAAATTTTGGAGAAGTGAAATTTGGATTTTTAACGTGCTAATGGACTTGAAACTATGCCATGATATGCTATAAGGAATTTAAACTAATTTGCGCTTAGTTATGAAAGATTGCATGTTCACATGAAGTTTCCTGGGGTTTCTAAAGTTTAGCTATTTTCATTTGAATACAGTGTACTTGTGCAGGTTAGATAAGGTTCCTACCAAACTTACAGGAAAAGTAACTATGATGCAATGGGAACATGAAATACTTGACTTGAGGAGCAATCTTGCACTTTATGGTAGTGTAGAATTCTCATCAAGTACCAAGCATTAAGCTCAGAACTAGTTCTAGGAAGCAGAAAATAGAGGTGTTCTTTCAGAATCAGGTTCAGTCCAACATAAGGAAGGAAAGCAATGATAAATGCCAAGCAAACTAGATAGAATTAGTGAATAGACAACCCCCCTACCTTGGATGTCACTATAGCCACTATCTGGATCCTAGTTGAAGTTGGCTTGAGCCAGCCAAAGAGCAACTGGAATCCAATAGCCCATTATGGGCCTACTGTTCTCTGTTTTGATTATTGGATTCCCCCTCCTCTTGTTTGGCTTGAGCTCAAAATTGATGATACATGGCAATGAAGTTGTCGGAGCTGTCTTCGTCATTAGTGATCATCAGGGAGCTATTATTCATAGTGGAGAGAAGAATTCTTGCTTGCTTAGTTGCCACTATGGAGAAGAGAGTAGCACTTCATGGGCTACAAACTCTCTTGATTATTGTAGGGTACACTACTCATCTCCGGCTTGAAGCTGATTCCTTGGAATCACTTCAAGCGATCTAGCTGAACCTAAATCGGAGAGCTGCTGTAACACGTGGAGCTGCTACTCGAGATGGCTAAGAGATGCACCCTGGAAGACTTCAACTTGAGAGCCTACATGGCTTGGAGACCTAAAGTAGACAGCTGCAACCTGAGCCCCAAAGGCCTATTGCTGATGGAGATAACACCCTTTCTGATTCCTCTAGCAAGAAAGAAGTCTCCCTTGCCTTCTGCAAGGGTTAGAGGGAGGGAACATCAAACCAAAAATCTCGTCATCTGAGATCTTCCACACGTAGATGTCAGATTAATTTGAAGGCTAGTGAGAGTTTATACCTGCACTATTATGCCCAAACAGCAGAATGATCAATTTATAAAAGAGTCTTCTAATAACTTCAAATCTTATATCAAAGTTGGAAATGTTCTATTTGATGTGTTGACTTTTTATCAGGAACGACTTCAACACACATTTGAATGATAATATTGATTTGGGCATTATGCTTTAATTATTGCTCTATTTTAGCTTTGGAAGTTGACTTTTAGATCTCTTCTCCACAAGTTCAGGCATTAGTGAATGCTGACATTTTTATTCTACTAATAAATAGATTTGCACATGCTTCTGAATCGGCTCGAACGGATTGGTCATCCTTTACCAAGGGCTATTTTCTAAACCGAGACACCCTTGTTGCTGTCTTGTTGCTTGTCGATGCAAGTATCCCGCCTCAACAAATCGACTTGGATTGTGCAAATTGGCTAGGGCGCAATAATGTAACTTTTCGGCTCCACCTTTTGCTGTTTCAAATGAAAAAAAAAAAAATAGGATTATTTGATGTCTCTACTTTCTCTATGAAAAAATAGCTATATATCTCAATAAATTGATGAATAGTGTGGTTAGGAGTTTAATAACTGAATTATTCAGTAGATTAACTCATAATTTACTAGATTGTCCAGTGGATTAGACCCACAACTGACTATTGATCTATTTATTAGGCTGTGTAGCATGGTCTTTTCTTGATTTACTCCTTTTTGATCCCCAGTTATTTTAGCATAACCAATAATAGAGTAATTCAGCCTTTTTATGATCAAACTCATGGAATAATATTCTACTTTTATTTAAAATTAGGCCAAACTTAAGCTACTGATGGGCTCAGTAGGGGCCAAACCTTTTTTTTTATTATTGATTTTTAAGCTGCATCGTCTTTTTCTTCTGTTCAGATTGGAATGACGTTTGTTTTCACCAAGTGCGATAAAACAAAAGCCGGCAAGGGGAGTCGACCGGCCGATAACATCAAGCAGTTTCAAGTTCTCATCAGAGCTAACTACCGAGAGCCGCCACCCTGGATCATGACCAGCAGTGTTACAGGCCTGGGCCGCGATGAGCTGCTCCTCCACATGTCCCAGTTGAGAAACTATTGGGATAACGAGGCCTCATAGAGCTGCTGGAAGGGAAGCCTGTGATGGCTCTTTCATTCTTTTTTCTAATCTTTATTACATATATTTTATAATTTTATAACATAAGTTATATATAAGTTATAATTTTTTGTAATTAATATGTAATATTAATGATTTGAATATTACATATATAAAATAATTAGATTTTTGTGACACTTGAACTTTCCTTGTATGGATAGTTTATTGCATATTTGGATGAAGAGCAAGTGGTTGAAGATTTGATTGGTAGTCTTTATATTTTTCTCATTGAAGGGTTGGAGTGATTTGTAGATGTAAATTCCTGTTACCATTTTGCTTAGTTGCTTCTAAAAAAATTAATACTTCAAAATTATATTTTTAAAAATAAAAATATTAAATAATAAAAAAATTTAAAGTATAATAATAAAAATTTTAATAATTGACATTAAATTAATGCTTTTGTAACTTTTGAAAATATTTAAAAAATTAAGATTAATTTACAATATTTTTTTTATATCAGTAGCCTGATATAATTTATAATAGGAGTTTTTACATACAGAATATGAAATTTACACGAAATTACACATTTCACTATAAATTCATAAATATTACAACTATCACAACATATTTTCATTTAAATTTTACGCATTTCACATATTTCACATCAAAAAATGAACTTCACATTTCTAAATTGACCTTGATCTTAATTATATTATTAATATATTAATTAAATACTATAAATAAATTAATTTATATAAATAACAGTTTAAATATTTATGAATTTATGTATTTTAATTTATTTATTCTATTTAAAATTTTCAATTAGGGTGCCGAATTTAAATCCACATGACTATAATTTTTAATTAAAGTAAGAAAATTGATGTGTTTACAGTAAAAAATAAAATATATATTAGAATTTAAATATTAATAAATTTATGTATTTTAATTTACATATAATATTATAAAGTATATGAAATATGTGAAATGCGTAAAATTTAAATGAATATGGTGTGATAGTAGTAATATTTACGAATTGATGGTGAAATGCGTAATTTTGTATAAATTTTATGTCCTGCATGTAAAAACTCCTTTACAATATTAGTTTGCTGCATGGTAGCTCAGTTTTGTACAGAAAATTGTCTTGATTGATTACTCGAAATAAATTTGACATTAATCTAAAAGAGTTTTGACTGAATTATGTAAAGACTTGTTTAATGCAGGTGATATTATGCTGAGGTTATGGCATTTAATTAGTTATTAAACTTCTTAAGCATGATTATTTTAGTTCAACTTCTTGTTTGAAAGGTATTAAGTCAGACAAATTAGTTAAAGAGTTTTTAACATTGTGACTCGGGCTACAAATGAAGTTGAGCATTTCGACGCTCTGTTTGATAGAGATTAGCTCGTATTCATTCATCAAACTTAATAAATGAACGCGAACATCTTTGTAAGAGCTCGTTTGAACATGAATGAGCCGGAGCACACTCACTTAAAGCTCAATTTTGATCAGTTATTTGACGAGGTAATATAGTTATGATGCTTTTTGTTTTTCTTTCTATAGATAACACAAATTAATGGTTATTAAATTGTTTATAAACAACCTTAATTATAACTTGTTTAGCTGTCTCAATTACAAATTTGATGTGAAGCTCGATAATTAGCTTGATAGAGAGCTTGATTGCTGGTTCAAGTATAAGCTTAAATCTAAATGAGCTCATTCATTTGTAAACTAGGCCATATCAAACAAAAACCTTAGCTCATTTAAACAATGAAATCTAAAGCACCCTAAAAGGGGAATATGATTAAGCTCAGTTCATTCACAAATTAGTTTAAATAATGAAATCTAACATAAGCTTAAGGCCTTGTTTGGTATGAGCCCAAAAATGGGCAAAAAAATATCTTAATAATATTTTAAATTTATTATAAATTTTAATAACTTTATTTCATATCCAACACAAATTCCAACCTTAAAAATCAACTTTATTTCACATCCAACACAAATTTCAACCTTAAAATCAACTTTATTTCACATCCTACACACCTCTCAATATTAAAAATAATTTCTTTCCCATCAACTCTATAAAATAAATTATTTTCTCTTTCCTTACCCAAATTCATCCTTCAACCAAACAAGCCCTAAACATGAACATGTTAAATCCTAATTGTGACGCGGAGAAAAATTTTATTAGTCATTTTAGCCTCATCTGTGGATGACAGATGTAAATCTCCCTTATTTAACTGTCATGACCTTTAAGTTTAGATAAAATAGAACATAATGTACTAAAAGATTCGAGTGTTCGTAAAAGAACTTAAAAATTGAAAAATCCTTAGTTTGAAAAACTGAAAAACCAAATTGATTCTAAATTTTAATTAACTGAAAGCTTTCTGATTTCGACTAACCAAAATTTCTGTTTTCATTCCAATTAACCCAACCAAAACCTTTCTCAATAATTTGGTTGTGGGAAAAAAAAAGGAGATTAAGCAGGTTAAATAGAAAATCTATCCATTCATGCTTTATAAAAATAAAACATATTTTATCAATTTAATCGTACCATAAAAAAGTAAATTTGATTTGAGATTTATGTATAATGAAAAATAAATTTAATTAATGATATCAAAATTTATGTAAAATGTAGAATAAAATTATTTGATGTATTGAAAATAACGTGAGATATGAAGTAAAGTAAATTTTTTATATTAAAAGTTATATGAAATGTAATAAAAATTAATTTAATAATAATATTATTATTTTTATAATGAATGAATTATTTTAATTTTTTGCATGACCAAAATAATGTAAAAACCAAGTATCAATTTTCAACCGTGAAGGATGACCATTTCTAACTAACAAGAGTCTTGGCAGATGTTAGTTATTAGGATTGCTGTTATACTTAACACAAAAATATATAACTGAGAAATTTAAAACTTTTAATTGAATAAATGTTTTCAGAGTGTTAACACGTGGTTCCAGTGCTGCTTCCCTGCTGTACACGTGGCGCCTAGCTGACTTTTGGCCTTCATTTCTTTTAACTGATCTATCTCTCTGTTCTCACAGGTCAGACCTTGGTCAAATCTCGGACACGAGGGTTCAACCAAGCCTCATCCACGATGAGCCAGGACCATCCCTGGTAACATCATCTTCGATGTTACAAAGCGGTGCCTGTCACAATCAAGTTTGGTTCGACCGCGCCGTTCCCCGTACAAGACGCTTTTTCCTGACCTGCAAATCAAGGGTCCGTATGCCCCAGCTGTCACGGATCCCTAGAAGCAGTACTAATATTAAAAGTTAGCATCCACTTTTTGCTGCTTTTGGTCCCTCCGACGGCCAACAAATGGCGCGAACTCAGAGCTTGTTCACCTCCTTTTCTTTGAAAAATCAGGATAAAGCTGCACCATCTGTTGCCTACAAATATCTCTGAACAGTCTTCATAGAGGGGACAGATAAAAGATCAGACCAAGGAGGATCTAAGATTACAGATCAGGGTGCAAGCAGCTTCCCTGATTCCCCCATTCTCATTGTATCAGAGCCCCAATTGAGGAGCTCCTTTTCTCTCTCTCTTTCTTCCAAGCATTGTATTAAGCCTTCGCGGCTACCCTTTTCCTTGAGTGAAATCCTTTCGCTGACCACCTTACATTGTTGTGTGCTCTTCTGGATGCCCTGAACTCTCTTGCTCTCTCTCTGTTAAGCCTCCACTAACAGGCTTACCTCTTTGCGCGCCGCCGTCTTCCGGAACTCTCTCTTTTTTTCTCCGTGTCTCTTGGGATCCCCTACATCCTACGTCAACATCTTATGGCGCTTTCATTGAGACCCTGGAAAGATGGCGGCCAGAATGCGCCGAACCAACTCCGTTGCTCGCAGTGCGCATGCGGGAGAACCTTCCGTTTGGGCACCAGAAGATAGGTCTTCGGCCTCAACTTCTCGGCGTCACGCCGAATCTGCTTCCTCCTCTAGGGGAACCCGTATCTCAGAACTTCAGGGGATGCTGGCAATTCTCACTGACCTGGTCATTGGCCTCACAGCCCAACAGGCCGTGATTCTTAGGCAGACTCAGCCAGTATGCACAGTACTTCCTCTTTTGCCGGTCGCGGCGACCCCTGCTCCTCTCCCGCTGGTCGCGACGGCCCTTGCTCCTCTCCCACTAGTCGCGGCAGCTCCTGCACCTCTCCTGCCGGTTGCGACAGCCTGAGAACTTCTTCCACTGGTAGCGGCGGCCCCTATACCTCCTCCTCCGGTCGCTAAGGTTCCTACTCCCGCGCTTACTGTTGCAACACCTTCTATTCAGACATCTGGCTCTTCTCGACTGCCCAGATGCCCCTTTCGCCTCCAGGAGGTTCACCAGAATCCTCTTCCACCATATCCGCTACCACAGCCTGCTTTCCTTCCACCTGCCTTCCCTCCTTTCCTCGCCGAAAGAGATCCCCTCTTTCCAGGCGTTCAGGCCTCTCATCATGGGTCTGACCCCTTCTTTGGACCGATGGATGACAATGCTCCCTTTATCGATGCCATCCGGCAGGCCCCAATCCTAGAAGACTTCAGGCCGCCCAAGCTTGAGGCCTATAGGGGGGCAACCGACCCCTGTGAGTACGTGCAAGGGTTCAAGGCCGCGGTCCATTATCGCCAGCTAGATGAGGCAACCAAGTGCCACCTCCTGGCGAACACTTTAAAGAGGGCGGCATTTAGCTGGTTTATTAAGCTCCCAAGGGGTCACATCTCCTCCTATGAACACCTGAAATGGGAGCTGATCGCCCGTTTCATCGGTCGAATCTGAATGATCATTTTCGACATGGTGCTCGCCAACATCAAGCAAGGTGAGAGGGAAAGCCTCCGGGACTACACCAACTGCTTCTTCGCTGCCGCGGCAGCAGCTGAAGATGTCGACCCTGCAGTAGCCATGCATAATTTTTGGAGGAGACTTAAGGTGGGGGATCTATCTAAATCCCTCCAGCTGGCTAAGCCTCATAGTTACCCAGAGCTGGTGGCCAGAGCCAGCCAATTTATGCTCCTCGAGGATGCTGAGTCCTCTCTCCCCGATGTTTCTGAAGTCAAGTAGGAGAAGAGAAAAAGAAAACATCAAAGTGATGAACCCCCGGCCACCAAGTTACATATGGCCAAGGGTCGTGGTCAAGATGAGGCAAAGCCACGACACGTTCAGCCCCTGAAGCATTTCTTCTCCCGGCCGCTTCCTGAAGTCTATGCGGTGGCCGTCAAACAAGGTTGGGTTTGACCTGCCGGACCCAAGCCAGCGCCTCTAGTCGGAGTGGATCCCGACAATTATTGTGAGTTCCACGGGAACTACGGGTACAAGCTTCACAAGTGTCAAGGCCTCAAAGCTCTGCTTGACAAACTAGCAGATCAGAGCAAGCTCGAAGAGTTCATTCAGATGACGCCGACCTTCACTGCTGCCCAAAAAGAAAAGGCCCCCGAAGTTACCGGACCTCCTGCTAAAGCCCTGCCGTCTCCAGGTCCCAGCCAATAAGGGGGGTCAGTGGACCAACGAATGCGAAGCCGCCTTCACAGAGCTAAAGAAATATCTTACCTTGGCCCCGATATTAGTGGTACCAAAAGCAGGAGCGGTCCTATCTTTATACTTGGGTGTCTCTGACACCGCGGTTTCGGCGGTTCTCGTGGACAACGATAAGGGGGTACAACATCTGACCTTTTACATCAGTCACATGCTCCTAGATGCTGAAAGCCGATACCCCACACTGAAAAAACTTGCTCTTGCTCTCCTGGTAATGGCGAGGAAGCTACTCCCATATTTCTAGTCCCACACTATCAAGGTTGTCACTAATCAACCGCTCCTGAAGATACTGCATACTCCTGAGGTCTCGAAAAGGCTGCTTAAATGGTCCATTGAGCTAGGCGAGTATGACATCAAGTATGTCCCACAGACAGCAATCAAGGCTCAGGCACTAGCAGACTTCGTCGTCGAGCTTTCTACTTCAAAGCCACCACTTGCCAGACATCGAACAAACCTCTGGTCCCTTCATGTCGATGGTGCATTTGGATCGCAGCCCCAGGGGGGCTGGGATTTTCCTAACCAGCCCAATGGGAGCCAACTTACTCCAGGCCGTGACATTTCAGTTCAAGGCTACAAACAACCAGGCGGAGTATGAAGCTCTCATTGCAGGGCTAAACTTCGCACTCAGCATGGCTGTGAAGTGTATACAGGTATTCAGTGACTCCCAACTGGTTGTCAACCAGGTGAATCGAGCATTTGAAACAAAAGTTGAGGTTCTGAAAAAATATCTGCAACAAGCCCAGTCCTTGATCTCTCAGTTTGAAGATTTCTCCATGTCGCATATTCCCAGAGAAGAAAACCAAGTGACAGATCGGCTAGCAAAGGTGGGGCTCCCCGACCTCTGCCAAACTCAAATATTCAAAAGACCCAATTCTGAATGCGCAGAAATCCACTCTGAAGAGCATTCACCTTGCTGGATGGATAGGATCCTCAAATACCTAAAAGATGGGACCCAGCCCGACAACAGGCAAGAGGCGAAGAAACTGAAGCTTGACTGCGCCAAGTACGTCCTCATCAATGGGGAGCTCTATAGAAGGTCTTATGCCAAGCCCCTCACCAAATGCTTGAGGCCTGAGGAAGCCCAAGAAGTCATGGAGGCTGTGCACAAAGGGGAGTGCAGAACTCATGCTCGTGGCCGAAGTCTAGTTATGTGAATCCTACGCCAGGGATTTTTCTGGCCAAATATCCACAAGAATGCTTAGGTGTTTGTGGAGAAATACTCTCAATGCTAGTACTACGCTGACATGCATAGGTAGCCCGCCGGCTATCTCAAACCCATCAATTCATCTTGGCCCTTCGCTATTTGGGGGCTGGACTTCTTAGGCCCAATGCCTACGATCATGAGGAACTACAAGTGGATACTAGTGGCTGTCGACTACTTTACAAAGTGGATTGAGGCTAAGCCACTTACTCATCCTATTGCTCAAAATATTGAGAATTTCCTATGGGCTAACATCGTCTGCAGATACGGCATACCAATGGTGATTATCACAGACAATGGTTCCTTGTTTGCTAATCACTTGATCCATGACTTCTGTGGCAAATATCAAATCAATCTCAAGTATGCATCCATCTGGCACCCTCACACTAATGGGCAGGCAGAAGCTGCTAACAAAAATATCCTGAATATCTTGAAGAAATGCCTTAACGGTGTCAAAACCTGCTGGCCAGAAGGACAACCAGGCGCTCTCTGGGCTTACAATACAGCTCCTTTCGAAGTTACTCAGGAGTCTCCCTTCTCCCTTTCGTTCGGGGTGGATGCAGTCATATCAATTGAGCTAGAACGCTCCTCCCCCAGAGTAGAAATCGCAACCAACTTCAATCTCGAAGATCTGCAAACCTGGACGGACGAAAATGATGACTTACGGCGAGTTGATCTGGACTTCTTGGAGTAAAAAAAAAGAGTTGGCCGCAATCAAGCTCTTGGAACACAAGCGCCGGGTTGAAAGGTATTTCAACCGCAAGGTTAACCCCAGGACTTTTGTTCAAGGAGACTTGGTACTCAAACAATGGCTTCTTGCTGGCACCAACTTGGGAGTTCCCAAGCTTGAGCCTAACTGGGAAGGCCCTTATATCGTGCGCGAGGTTGCTAGACCGAACACATATTATCTTATGACTTCTGAAGGCATCCAACTCCCAAGAACTTGGAGTGGGGATGATCTAAAGAAATTCTATGCCTGATCGCTGGCAGCAGTTCATCCTTATGCTCCTTATATAAGATTCGTTTGTACAGATTCTTTCAGGAATTTATTTAAACAGATTCAATCAAATGAGTTCTGGGACATTCTTTATTAATAGACATTTGGGTTCTTTCAAATTTTATCTGGATTTCTTTATACTTTCCCAAAGGTTATATCTTGAACTTCAAAGTTCTTTTGACAAATAAGTCTTACACCTGTTAATTCATATTGGGGTATTCATGTCGGCCTAACGTCTATCGCTCAGGTATGATTTCAACCCCAAAACTTTCAACCATCGTACCCGAGGCTTCGGACCTCGTACACGATGGTTTGTTATAACTAACCTTCCATATATGGAAGTCACTGAGTTTAGTTACGCCTGGCAGGCGGGATCTCCTACTTACATCTAGAACCCTTCCATAAGTCTATCCGGCTAGCAGAAGGTCTAAAGGCCTGCTCGTAACCTTAGGATAGTCCCTGCTATCTATCATGATATAGGCCCCCCCTAAGCAGAGTGCCTTCACTTCCCACTAGGATCTGCCACTCTAACGGGGGTCAGTCCTTGCCCAAAGTACAAATATCGGCCACGATATTTCAGACGATTAAGTCCTTTTGGCATTGGGTCAGATAACTCCTCCCAGGCAGGATCTCCACTACTATTATTACTTTTTTCTGTGCAAGTGCATAAAGGAGAATACTTTTAAACCCAAATTCAGGAAACCCTCGAGGTCAGCCCATGTCTTAAGTACAAACATCGGGCACGATGTTTTAGACACTTAGTTCTTTTGGCATTTGGTCAAATAATTCCTCATAGATGGGATTTTTCCTATTATCACTGCCCCATTCCTATACGGACTTACGAAGTTTCAAGGTTCAAACTGGGGGTGCTCTATGTGATTCGAAGTCCTTCATTATTAACTTGTTATGAGAGGTTTTCACAATCATAATCAGAATATCTCGAATTTCATACAGAGGTACCTGTATATTTCATACATCAGAATAAACAGGTATATAATAAACAAGTTTCCTTTTCATTTATTTTCAAAAATTACAAGGAGATTACATCACTCATTTTATAAAGAAGCAGATTAGCCTTCACTGACCCCATCCAAAAGATCAAATACTTGATGGATAAGATCGTCAGTCAAGTCAAATTCCTCTTCTTTATAAATAGGATTAGAGGCCATGCAAGGAAAGGGATCCACTTCTCCAAGATCGGCGATAGTAATTTTGCCCCCTTGGATCAAAGTGGAGGTCAATCCTTCCCAAGCCCGCCTGATCCCATCTAACCTCTCTTGCCTGCAGGGTAAGCTCGTCTTGTAAGCCTCCACAGCAGCCATAGACCTCTCCGCAATAACGGCCTTCTGGTCTCCGGTGACTTTGACAAACTTCTCCCGCAGAGCTTTATTATCACCTTTTATCGCGTCCTACTCCTCTTATAGTTTGGCCTTTTCCTTCTGCGCGACATCAAGCTGAGAAGACTTCATTGCAAGCTGGACCCTTAAGGCCTCAACTTCTTCATCCCATTGATGAAGCTGACGTCCTTGCTCCAGCACTTGCTCCTCTGTCCTCAGAGCCCTGTTCAAAGCCACTAGCAAGTGAGCGAGTATCTGCAACAGAAATAGAGTTAGCTCATGAGAACAAACGAAAGAGAAAGCTTAAGAGAATCCTTATCGTAGATATCCTGTTGGCAAATCCTGAATAGAGATCTGGTGTGGAGGTCTTTTCCAACTTCTCCTCCAAGTCCTTTGACACCAAACCGCTCCTTAGGGCCAGACCTACCTCTCCTCGGTAGACGCAACTCTTGTTCGCTGTTGGCACGGTGATGACAGCCAATCTTTTGTCATCCCCTTTTGTTCTCACCGCCATTCTTATGCCCTAGTCCACAAAGATCTCGGTGAAATTGTTGCTGTAAGGGGGCTCTATGTTTCGCTGCCAGTCATGTTCTCCCCCGGCAGTAAAGCCTTTCTCCTCCACACTTTTCGCCTTCTTAGATGGGGGCTCTGGGCTTGTGCCCTTGGAGGGCCCCCTTTTCTTCTTGGGAACCTCGCTGAGGATCAAATCCAGGCAAGGTCTCTCCATCCTCTCCTTTTCTCGGCCTTCGTCGACCTTATTCCCTTCCTCCTTTCCCCCTATAATAATCCCTGTATCACCCTTAGGAATTATCTGGGGCTTGGCGGCTGGCACGGGTTCTTTCCCCTTTCCCGTGTACCCCAGCTCAGCCAAGGTTTTCCTGTCGTCTACGGCATCCTCGGGAGAGGATACCACATCGACGGCGGTTCCGCCGCAAACTGGATCCGGAACCTCTATCACCTCTTCCTCCTCCACCTCAGTTATCTCTCTACTAAGCTGGGTGGCAGGAGGCTGCCTCCTCCTAGCCTGCTTCATCAGAACCGTGCTGGGAGGTGGGGTGACTTCCTTGAAGATGGTGTACCCCAACGCCTTGGCGTGCAAGGATACATCATTCCTCATGTATCTGAGGAAGTCCTTCAGGAGCCAGCTCTGCCCCTTCAGCCTCTCTAAGCTTTTTAGGGTGTCTTGCCTAGCCATCCACTTGGCGTCGCCAATGAACTCAGGGAGGCATTTACCGGGAGTCAAGGGGATCCCTAAATCCCCTCCAACGAAGAAGTAATAATCCCTCCAGTCTGAGTGGGAACTACTAGCCTCTAAAAACACTGCCCTCCTCATCTTTGACCTCAGAGCCAGACATTCTCCGTACCTTGGCACCGCCATTCAGCTGAACAAGGTCCTGAACAGCGTCAGGGTCCACGGTATCCTCTGAGTTTGTAGCAGTTTCAAGAAGGAATACGCGTAGGCCACAGCGTTGGGAGAGAGTTGTGCTAGGACGATCTGAAATGAGTTCAGGATTTTCTCTGACTCTAGTTACTGTGGCAGCATTAGACCATACTCCACCTGCGCCCGGTATACGCATACCGCTCCTTCAGGGGGACTGTTCGATCGAAAATCGGCGGTGGGGGATGACCATTAGTCTAGGGTTCCCTCTAAACCCTCTGGTAATGTTGAGCACTTAGTGTTCCATCAGAAGACTCTCCTGATAGCTGGTGTCCTTGTAAAACTAGTCGGCCAGCTCGGCCCACTCGATCTCTCTTCCTCCTATTGGTCAGTTTCGTGGCGAACGGAGCAAGGGCTTCTTTTTCTCTCTTAGGGTTAAAAGACGGACAAGTACTCCAATTTCCCCTTGGAAAAGTCTTTTATGGGAAACAGCTGTGACCTCTCGCCTTCTGGATGTCTGATTTTTGTCGGTCAGTGCACGGATGCAATTAGACCGTCCGTATCTTCTGACAGGTTCAGAATTCGAAGCGGCGCACAGTTATCGAAGCGTCGCTTCCCCCCGTTTCGTCACGCGTCGTGCACGATGGTTCATAATCATGCACAATGTTTTGAAACGGCGTTCTATCCCTTGTCCTCTTTACTATCATCGTCCGATGTTTTATAGTCGTACACGATGATAACCAATTTCATTCTTTTAACTTAGAATTTACCATTAGTTTTATACTTTCACACTTATGAATTCCTGTTCTCTCTTTTCTGATCTCATGGTACCTGTTTCAAACACGAAAGAAAAGACAAACACAAATAGAATTCATCCAAAATAAGTTTTTGAAAGAAAAAATTGTTTCATTAATGATAAAACTTGTTACAAATTTTTTCTCTGTTCTCTTACATATTTCTCTCATGAGTACAGAAAAAATAAAAAAAATATAAGACTTTAGAACTTAGACACCTAGTGTAATAGTATCGACCTCAGGCACGAGGGAACCCCCCCTCTCTGAGACCAATCTATTACACTACTAATAACATGGAGCAGATTGCCCGGGAGCTACTAGGACTCCTCTCCTCAATTATGGTTTCTTCAAATATTATGTTGATGATGAGGCTAAGGAGTTAGGAGATGGGTGTAAGTTACTTCTGGCTCCCTAGCTGATCCTGTTGCTAGACTTCGGGAGGAGCACTTCGGCCTAGCCATCTGGCCTCGAGGGGAGTAATCTGGGCCTCTTCGGGACTCCTGCGTAGGGGAGATAGGTGATATCCTCAGCCAACGTAGGACCTTGCTGGAGGAACATCCTCTAGGCAGTGGCTCCCAGCATCAAAAAACCTGTCTGATCCCTTAGGACCACAGAAGGGAAGAACAGTAGGACTTTTGATATTCTCCTAATTTAAGATGCTTACATCAACCAATGTCTGCAGAAGAACATCAAAAGCTGTCTGGTTCTTCACGTGGTGACCCACCGGTGAGGCGCTGACGATATTCACCGCCCTTCTCATCGCTTCTTCCAGATCCTCCATACGTCGTCCCCACCATCCAGAGCTATTCTCCACCAAGGCCCATAAAGAGTGAACCTCGGACTTCAGCAACTCCTCTCGGCGATGAGTTTCGGAGGCCGCCTCCTTCACTCCCGACGATGCCTCTCTGGCCTTGGCAACATCATCCCTTAGCCAGAGCTCTCTCCTCTTTTAAAGCCTCATTCTCATCATATAACTCCTTTATTATTTTTTGGAGGTCTTTGACATAAGCAAAATGAGCCTGGTTCAAATCTGATAGACTGCGGTGGAACTCTCTCCTTGCAACCTCACTCTTACTGGCCCATTCCGCATTACTCAGAGCCAGGGAAGCCAACTTGTTTTTCAGTTTATACAACTTCTCTAGCTCCTCCCTGTGATTCGAGTGCGTTTCGTGACCTACAACAAAACGCCCTCCAACTCATCTATTCTCCGAAGGTGGCAAGCCTCCCCTTCCTCCTTGCCTTTCAGAGACTTTACTACTTCTAGAACCTTAGAGGTACTCTCCAAAATCTTCTCCTCCTCTTTCCTTATCTGAAACAATCTTTCTCCCAATACGCTCTATGTCTCTCCAGTGCTGGGGGCGACATTAGGGGCAGTTGGAGGAACCCTCTCCTTCTCCTTAATCGTTTCCACTATCTTGCCTTCTGGCCCTTTAATGCCAAGGGCGGCTTCAGGATCAACCTGCAGGGGCACCTCCTTCTCCCCCTTGGTCACCTTCTCCATTTTACTACCCTCCTCCTTTCTTCCATTTTCTTCCTTTTCCTCAACATTTCGGAGTTTCGCTGGAAGGAAAGAAGGGAAGAGGGACTTCCTTTTCTTCTCAGAGGGAGGGAATGATATACTAGGAAGAGCGAGACCACAAATCTTGAGGGGTGTCCTCTTCACGCCCTCTACAGAAGGAACCCCAAACCTGGGAAGGAGCCGCTCAATCTTTTCATCCTTGAGCAGGATCTTCCCAGGCGCTAGTTTTTTCCCGGCGACTGTTTCACTCACCAGGATCACCTCCTTCCGCTCTTCAGCCTTCAGAGGCGGCCTGATTGAAGAATCAGAGACGTCCACCACCTCTGTGGCCTCTACGCTCGTCGGCTCCTGCACTGACTTTAGCGTTTGCGCCAGGACAACAGCGACCCTGACTGATGGAGCCTCCACCTCCAGAACCACAACCGCAACTCCCACTTCTTCCGCTGGGGCGCTTCAACAGGATCTGTCGTCGCCTGCTTCAGCGATCCTTCAGAAGATTCTAGGAGCCTCCTCTTCTCAGGAGGAGGAGCGTCAACCGGAAGATCGCTGGCTCTCTTCTTTGTGATGCTTGACAGAGTCACCCACTTCTTCTTCTTCGACATCTCTCTAATAATCTACTCTCTCTCGCAGAAACTCAGGGGCTGGAGGAAGAGAATACAGATCGGCGGGCGCCGCCCCCATCTTATCCTAATAGGTCTCGGATAGCGCATCCACCATCATGACGGTTCGTATTTCAGGACTCATATCAATATTCACGCCCTGACAATGCGGGGGCTGATGTTAATATGTGGTTCCAGCGCTGCATCCCTGCCATACACGTGGCACCTAGCTGGCTTTTGGCCTTCATTTCTTTTAACTGATCCATCTCTCTGTTCTCACAGGTCAGACCTCGGTCAAACCTCAGACACGAGGGTTCAACCAAGCCTCATCCACGATGAGCCAGGACCATCCCTAGTAACATCGTCCTCGATGTTACAAAGCGGTGCCTGTCACAATCAAGCTTGGTCCGACCGCATCGTTCCCCGTACAAGATGCTTTTCCCTGACCTGCAAATCAAGGGTCCGTATGCCCTAACTGTCATGGATCCCCAGAAGCAGTACTAATATTAAAAGTTAGCATCCTCCATTTGCCGCTTTTGGTCCCTCCGATGACCAACAAATGGCGCGAACTAAGAGTTTGTTCACCTCTTTTTCTCTGGAAAATCAGGATAAAGATGCACCATCCGCTGCCTACAAATACCTCTGAACAGTCTTCATAGAGGGGACAGATAAAAGATCAACCTAAGGAGGATCTAAGATTACAGATCAGGGTGCAAGTAGCTTCCCTGATTCTCTCATTCTTATTGTATCAGAGCCTCAATTGAGGAGCTCCTTTTCTCTCTCACTTTCTTCCAAGCATTGTATTAAGCTTTCGCGGCTACCCTTTTCCTCGAGTGAAATCTTTTCGCTGATAGCTTGGTGGACATAGGGGACTTCCTCCCTGAACCACCTTACATTATTGTGTGCTCTTCTGGATGCCCCGAACTCTCTTGCTCTCTCTCTCTTAAGCCTGCACTAACAGACTTACCTTTTTGCGCGCCATCTCCCGAAACTTTTTCTCTTTTTCTCTGTATCTCTTGGGATTCTCTACATCCTACGTCAACATAGAGCTTATAAAAATGGCCTCTCTGAATCTTTTGCCAACAAATAGCGTAATTTTCTGAACAAAAAAAATAGATATCATCCATTGAAACAGAATCAGAACAAAAAATCCAACTAGAAGGTTGGGAAATTTGGGGAAACTTTCAAAATTAGTTGCACTTTAAAAATACTTAGGGATTGTTTGGCTCTAACCGGGTTTGACAACCTCACTGGTTCTGCCTATCCCCGCTAATCCTTACCCAAGCACAAGCTGGGTTATCTCCTCTTACACGATTCTTCTATTCTTTTTCGTTGCTCACCATTTATGCGATTCTCCTCTTCCCTAATCATTTTCTAACATCACCGGAGCAACATTGTTGATTTCTCTTGTTGCCAATCACATGTAGCCAGTACTACCATTTCCTTTAGTTCTCCCAACTTTCGTTTCTCACAAGGAGTACTTACTCTATCTAACAACTAAAAGATAAAATTTTGTGTTAGCAGACACCCACTGGGTGACTTGTCATCTCCTCCTCCAATCGGTCCTGTATGAAAGATCGAGTTGGAGACTCAGCAGTTCATACTTCAGTATATGATTTGAATCTGATATATATTTTCTTAATGATGAAACATAGAAGGTATTATAAATACCTGCTAGCTTTAGGGGTAAAACAAGTTCATATGCTGACGTCTCAATTCGTTGTATTACTTCAAAAAACCTAATGTACTTTGGTCTTTCCTTTTCTTTGATGGCAAATCTATTTATTTTTTTTAGTGACACCTTAAGAAATGCATGTTCTCTAGATTCAAAATAAATATCACATATTTTTTGATCTAGATAAAACTTTTGTTTGCTTTGAGCTATTAAAAGTCGATCTCGAATTCTCCTGACTTTTTGTGTTGCTCTTTTGATTATTTCCGGCTCTAATATTTTTCTTTCTCAACAACATCCTAGTACAGTGGTGATCGACATTATTCTTTCACCAACATCTCCTATTTCTCTATTATTTTGATTTCATGTTGCTCGTCTAATGCATATTATTTTTTATTCATTTATAGCTGAGGTGACATGCCGATGTTATTAGATTTTAATAATTATCTACATATTATTTTAAAGTTAAATTTTATGTTCTTAAATTCACGAGATAATTTGATATGGCAAAACAAGTAGGTCCCTAAATTTAATTTCTCTAATTAATGTTGCTTCTCATAAACAATAATTTGGAGTGTGTATTAAATGATTAAAATTGAAAAATCGAACTGAACTAATTAAATTTGATCGATTTAATTTGATTTAGAATTTATCAGTTTAGTTAATTATTTGATTAAATTTTTTGGTTAAATAATTTGGATTCAGTTTTTTATATTTGAGAATCGAACCAACTAAATTAATCGATGTATACATTATATAATAATATTCTTGAAATTACATAAATTATTTATTAATATTTTTTAAAATTATAATATTCATATTTTTATGATCATATTTTGAATTTTTATAATTGTAAAATTCTATAGTAATATGTTATATTATTTTTAAATTTAAGAGTTTTTGTTTAGATAATAAATTAATTAAAGAAAAAATTATAATTTTAATTGAATGAAACTGTCATATAATAATAAATTAATTTTATTTAGTTAATTGATTTTTAATTTATTATCTTATTTATTTAATTAATTTAGTTTTTTAAATTTGAAAATTAAAATTTATTTATTTATTTCGATTAACCATCCAACGCAATTTCTGCAACGTAGCCGAGGGTTAGTTTCGTAAAACCGGTTCTTTATAATCCTGCTACGCTGGAATCTCGACGAGGATATCATTTTACCGCGGCGCGAAGTTTTTTCGGGTTTAGCTTAGGGTTCTCGCGTCCCGCTCCTCAGCTGCAGCAGCATGGCGAAACCCGGTCGTGCTCGACCGATGACCGCTTCCGGCTCCCGCTCTCCCTCCTCTCCTTCACGGTCCTACTCAGGTTCAGATTCCCGCTCGCGTTCGCGCTCCCGCTCCCGGTCGAAGTCCTTGACGTCGTCCTCTTCGCCCTCTCGCAGCGAGAGCTCCAGGAGCCGTTCCCCTCCGCCTCAGAGAAGAAGGTGAGATCATTCTTCTTGAAAGAGCACGCAGAAGGGTTTGCTAATCGCTTATACTTTTCTTTCTTTGGGATGTAGTTGTATTCCTTATTTGTTGTATGGCTTCATGATCCTAGTTTTTTTTCCCTGGAGTTGTGCTGTTGTTCGAAGAGTATTGAGGAAGAAGATCTCTGTCTCCGTTCTTTTGTTTTCTTTGGGAGAAATGGGGGATTTTAGTTTACACATTTCGTAAGCAACTCAGTATTGTTGTGATGAGTACTTTTTTCCATGTTGTTACTTATACTGAGTTTTTTTGTGTTGTATTGATTGTTGTTATTCAGCTGTTTGTTTGCTGGGTTGAATATGAGTTAAAATACAGTTAAAATTAATGTTATGGGTAAAACCTATAATATTTCAAATATTACATAAGTTCTAAAATTAAAATAAACCTTATTTTACATCCTATACACATTTAAATTTATTTCAAATCTTTTATAAATCTCAATTAAAAATGTCTCATTAAAAATTAATTATAACATAACCTCGCTAAATAAATGCACTAAGTTGTTTGCTTCTAAGTTCAAAGCCTTTCTGTAGATTAAGTAAAGTAATAGGTAAAATACATATATTTTTTCCTGTTTTTGTTATTCCATAAAGAAAAAACTAAAATCCACCTACTGTTCTTTTCTCCTAGTGATTTTTATTTCCAAAATGTTTATATTTCTGCGTTGTGTTAACTATCCTTGCAGCCCTCCTGGAACTGCAAGGAGAGGTCGATCTCCATCACCACCTCCTAAAAGGGCATCGCCCGCAAGGTGAGTCTCTTTGTCTCTTATGTCATTTTTGTGTATTTATCTGTATTAGATAATCATCTCACACTACTAAAATTTCCTGCAAATTTGCGTCAGTTGTTCACAATTAATTTCATTCAAATCCGCAAGGTTGTTCTCCTGATCCTCTTACATGCCTAATTTTCTCTAGTAGAAATTAGTAATGTTGTTTGGAAATTGCTACTTTTGTGTGATATTTCACATTAAGATGTATGTTTTGCTATTAGAACTTTTCATGACCTTACCAAGTGTTGCTTATATTTAATGGAATCCTCTTGATGACTAGTTTCTTTAAATGTCAATTCTATTTTGCTCATGTTTTGCAAGGTTTCTATCACAATAGTCAGATGACATTATGATAATCTTTAAGCTTACTTTTTGGTAGTGAAGCTTCAAGCACGTGAGAAATTTTGTAACCCCATGCTCATCTTAGTTATTGTGTTGCCCATTCTTTTTTTCTTTTTTTTCTCCTTTTCTATTCTTCATAGGAATTCACATGCATTTTGAATCATTTCATTTACTTGTTGAGCTAGCATGGTCTTTCATATAAACATACATTGTATGCCTTCATTGGACTGGTCTTGATTAACTTTCTTCTTGAACTTGTTTTGTTTCCATTTCAGCTCTTGGGGTCAATATAAAATTTGTATTAGGTTACTTTGAATTGCAGATTCAACCTAAGATATTGGTCTTTGTTGTCCTGCATTTCTTCCAACTAAATTTAGTTTAATTGTTATGCTTACTGCAGGTTATGTTGTTATTGTTTGTGTTTATCTTTTTTTCAGGAAACCATCACCACCCATTATTGAATCTGTTGTTCTTCACATTGATCATCTATCTAGAAATGTAAATGAAGCACATCTAAAGGAGATATTCAGTAAGTATTTCCTTATTCTTATGAGCTACATTAGTCATATACTGTTGCTCACCATATAGAAGATATCTGGACAGCTATATGCTAAGGTCGTTTTTTTTTTTTCATTTCCTTTCCAATGTATAATCTCTTTTTAATGACGCTAAAATCCAAATAGACATCATATTATTTGTCATTGTTTAAAGTATACATAAGCAGTAATTTATAAAGTTATATGAATGCTTGATTATCAATCCAGTGTTTGCTAACTATTTATTGATTGATGACCTAATCTGTGGGTTACAATTTCTGCTTTATATGTTGGCCTAAGCTGTAGTTATGGAATCTTATGGGATACCCAATTTTTTTGTCAAAAATTTGAAGATAACTGAGTTGTTCTAGGGGATTCTTCTTTTCATTGAAATTGCCCATCTCCATCTCTCTCTCTCTCTCGCCCAATAATTTGAAGATAACTGAGTTGTTCTAGGGGATTCTTCTTTTCATTGAAATTGCCCATCTCCATCTCTCTCTCTCTCTCTCTCTCTCTCTCTCTCTCTCTCGTCCCCCCCTCCCTCCCTTTTTGCCATTTTAAGTATTGTGTGATGTTATTGTTGAGCTTTACAAATATCTCAAGTCCATATCGTTGTGCATTTGGTTGGTTATATAGTATTGTTTGCTATGGTGAACCTGCAAGCTCTTAAGCATATTGAGGTTTAGTTTGACAATTTTCTAAAAAACTGGCTACCTGCTTTTACACATTTTATCTCACATTTAACACAAAAGTTATGATAGAAAAAATTAAATTTATTGTGCTGCTTACACAAATCCCAAATGGAAAACTAATATTATTTTGTGTTATACACAATTCTAACTAATCTCTAAACAAGCCAAATATCTCAATACTCAACAAACTAAGCCTTAAATTTGTTTTGACTATTTTCTAACATTGTTTTTTGGATGCTTGCTTCCAAGCTTAGGAGCATTCATGGTTGCCCTACACTTATTGTTCTCTTTCCTAGATATTCTTGTGAAAGTTGTTTGGTCCACTATATTATGGAGGATATAAATAGTTGATTCACTAGGTAAATATCTTGCATAGGCTGCTTTGAGAATGCTGTAATAATCCTATGCATAAGTTTCATTGGATGGATGGTTTTTTTGGATATTTATCTATTTGTATGTGCTTCTAACTGTGTGTATGAGCTCATGATATGCATGCCATCATGCCTGCCTCTAGCATTTTATGTTATTTGCACATATATTTGCTTATTTTTGTTGGTATCTATTTGAGTGTATATGATTGTTTCTATCATTCTATGTTTATATGTATTTGCACATAATGCATGCCATATGCTTTTCTTTTGCATTTGTTTATATTTTTTTCTTGTATTTATGTTTGTGTCCATTTTTTGGGAAATGTATCCATATTTTTTTGGTGCATTATATCTGTTGGAATTTTACATGAAGTGTGGGTATGCGTGTTCTTTTAATAGCGTTATGGGTCTACAATTTTTCAAAGTCATGTGTGCATGACCATTTAATTTTTTGAATTATTTGTGTGGCAGGTAATTTTGGTGAGGTAGTCAATGTGGAGCTCTCGATGGACCGTAATGTGAGTTTCTTCATTATGATTAACCTGATTTATTGGAAAATATCTGATCCCAGTACATTTAGGTTAATCTTCCTCGAGGTTATGGTTATGTTGAATTCAAGAAGAGAGCGGATGCTGAGAAAGCCCGCCTTTACATGGATGGAGTATGTTATTTTGTTAACCTGAATGATATTCTACCTGCCTATTCCATGATTGCTAACTGTATGTCTTGTTACCCATCTCATAACAGGGTCAAATTGATGGAAATGTTGTCACAGTAAAGTTTACTTTAACACAAAGGCAGAAGGCTTCCCCTCCAAAAGTGATTCCTGCTCCTCCTAAAAGAGAAGCACCTCCAAGAGAGAAGATTAATGCTGGACCTGAGAAGGAAATTCCAGCGCGACCTAGGGAACGTGAGTTTCTTTCTTTTATTTGGCCTTAATATCATTTGCTTTCTTGATACTCATTATTTCTTATGCTATCTGCATTTTTTTCTGATCATAAGCTTCACCTTCTTCTTTGTCTTCAACTGTTCTTCAACTGATTTGTGTATTTATTACATAGAAATTTTATCTGCTAACATGGATGTGAATTGCTTGAAAGTTTTAATTTTCTATTCTCTTATATATATATATATTTTAAAGATGATTATCTTTTGTTTTGTTTCTGTAATAGTTTTTATTCCTTGATGTATTTCTGTCTTGTAGAAGGGTCCTATAGTATTTTTCAAAAACAAGCTTGTTGAGAATTTGTCTTTTATATTTGCACACTCTTTTTTCATGTATGCACACTGATACCTTTTGTGTTTAGCTTCTCCACGTCGTAGACTACCATCTCCACCACCTCCACGAAGGAGATCTCCAGTTGCTGCCCGCAGAGCTGAATCACCAAAACGTCGACCTGATTCTCCTCCACGTCGCCGTGTTGATTCTCCTGTGAATCGACGAATGGATTCTCCTCCTTTTCGTAGGGGTGAAACACCACCTCGTAGGAGGGTTGTTTCTCCTGTTAGAAGGCGTTCTCCCTCTCCCCGGCGACATAGATCACCTCCACGGTTGTTACAACCATGATTAAGTTTTTCTTTTTCCTTTTTTTTGACAACATTGGCTTCTAGTTTACCACTAAATGTTGTACATCACAAATGCAGTGCTTCTCCACGAAGGATACGTGGCAGTCCATCTCGTAAGCGCTCCCCATTACCTCCTAGGAGGAGGTAAGATAGATATGTTTAACATGTTTAATGAAGTTGTTATTTGTCGTTCATATTTGGATGTTATATAATAGCTATGGTTAATGTGAGTATTAAGAACATGCTTGCGTTTTAGTGCCATCTGCCTTGAAGTTCTTTCTGTTGTGATTGATTTAAGTTGTCTGTGTATGACGTGTCAAAGAACTTCCTGTATTTATTAGTTACTATTTATTTACTAAAACAAAGAAGTTTTTATTCTAAACTAGCTAGGGCTGGCTGTATGGATTTCTATTCTCCATTTAGCTCTATTTTTAAGTAGCATTCTCTATTAGTTCCATTTAATCAAGTCAGTATAATATTGAACATATCCCAAGTCTTTTGAAGGTTCTTACCCATCTGCTTTTTTTAATTTTGTGACAGTTCTCTACTCTTTATTTAGTTTCTTGAAGCATGCTAACTCATAGCGTGATGTAGAATTTGGATTGTTCCTAGTTATGAAGTGATAAAGTTACTAGTTTGGGTCTCTTTTGATGCCACAATTATATATCATTTTACGTAAAGGTCTGATGGATTACCTAGCAGAAAGGGGTGTTAAGTTGGATTGTTATGTCATGAAACCATAAAGTATAAATTATTACATGTGTACCTATTACTAGCCACTTGTAAACTGTCATGATTATATGATCAAGAGATTCAGTATGAAAAATATCTATATGGTGTTTAACTGTTGTGAAGAACCATGTAAAGATAAGAGGCATTGGCTAACATGAGTAAAGTTGTAAAGTGCTTCATAAGAACTAAAATTTTTCAAATAGCGTTGTCATGAAACATATGGTTGTGGTCTTTGTGCCCTAGTTGGTAAGTTGTGTTGCTAGGCTATAGACTATAGTCAATGAAATGTTGAAATTTGTTGCCAGTTTTTTTTTATTCTGTTTTACTTTAGATTTCTGTGATTCCATTTGGTTCTTTTGAAATGAAAATGAATGTTTTCACTAAAAAAAATATTCACTGTGACTGAGGCACTAATTTCAGTTATTTGTTCAGTTTTTTCATCAATATTTTGTGATAATATATCTTTTAGCAAAGTATTTTCTTGCTTAATACTTTTATTTCAGATCACCCCTAGCAAGGCGAGCAAGGAGTCCACCAAGAAGGTCACCACCTTTACGTCGCCGCAGCCGCTCACCTATTCGAAGGCCTGCTCGTTCCCGTTCTAGGTCAATTTCTCCTCGCAGGTATGATGTTGATATTAATATGTTGCTTTCTATTATCTCACTCTTGTGGTGATGTTTTTGTTTTTTTTGTTTTTTTTTTTAATTTGAAACGGCTGATACTTTTTTATGGGGCACTTTATACTAGTACCTGTTAAGCTTTTATACTAAGGAGACGTAAAGTTAGTGAAGCTTCTCCATGATAGGCGCCGGTTATTCTATTGTAATTCACTATTTAATTGCAAGAAGTTGAGAATGTTTTGAGTTGGCTTCATTTTGTATACCTTTATGTCTTGCATCAAGGTCATTTTAAAAGCAATGCAAATAGATTTTTCCTATAAGAGGTAACTCTTGATTTGGGAATCATGGTTCTATACTTCTATCCAGATGGGTTTAACCATACATGCAACCAATAGTTGTTATTCTTGTTCTGAAGTTTGACTTCTACGGGGGCACAACCACTATTGTGGCTTCCGCTTGGATGTACTTCATTTGACTTAGTTTTAGGAACTCAAGATTGTTTATACTTAACCAATCCAGTTTGGAACTGCCAACTACTAAATATTTGTTTGAAGATGAAGTTTCAAATTTAGATGAATTATGTACACATCTCTAAAATGTAGGTAAATTACATAATAGAATTACTAATTTTTAAAATCTTGTGCAGATCCCCAAATTCCACATAAACACTTCAGCTCGAATAGTTTGGTTGTGTTTAAATGGATTTGAGGATCTACATGTAATTTAAAGATTTGGGTCCAAATATGTCGTTTAACTGGGGCATGTATGAAATTGCCCTGTCATTTTAATGTGCTTTCGTTGTTTCTGTCAAAGCGTAGAGATTAGCCAACATCATTGCCATAATGAGATTGAACTCCACTAGTAGATATACAAATACATTCATTAACATGTCTCAGTGAAGTAGTTTGTAGTGGGATATAGTAGATTTGTTCAATTAGTAATGTCATCGTTTCAGCATTAATGAAGAGGTAATCATTTGTCTGAATGTTGATTCTTGAGGAGGATTGTTATAGTTGGTTTTGCTTGTTCTGAAGACCATTTTAATCATCTCCATTGGAAATGCTGGAAATTTGTCCGTTTTGAAAGGCAAAATGCTGACCAGCGGATAAAGGCAGGCTTTTTTTGGCTCTTCTATGAGACTTTCCACCTGTGCAGTGTGCTTCCACTTGTTTGGCGTCAATAATTTCCAAGACATCGTTTCTTGGTTTAGCAATCAAGTACGATCTTGGTTCTACTATGTCTGATATTCAGTTGACTCCTTGATGTAGGTCAAATTTGTGTATTTGTCACTCATGTGATACATTTTAAATACTTGGGAACACTCAGCCCCACTCCCCACGGCCTACATCCTTGAACATATACATGATAAATTTGATTTTTATTTTGTTATTTTTTCTATACAAATTTTTGTTGGAACTTCTT
Source organism: Apostasia shenzhenica (assembly GCA_002786265.1). NCBI lineage: Eukaryota > Viridiplantae > Streptophyta > Magnoliopsida > Asparagales > Orchidaceae > Apostasia > Apostasia shenzhenica. Next base: position 1,209,892 of record KZ451976.1, read on the forward strand.
TGTAGGGGTCGAGCACCTCCAAGACGTGGAAGATCTTCATCCTTCTCTAGATCACCCACTCCTAGAAAGGTTCAGTGTTATAGTATGGTCTTATTGCCCTGTACTTACCTGCCTCTAAAATGTGTTGCACTTACCTATCTAGTTATCTTTGGTCCAGGGAGCTAGGAAAGTATCACGAAGCCGCAGCCCACGAAGGTAATCTTCATTTTGGCTGTTCATTGCCTCGTTTGTTTTTTTGGTTATAAATCTTCATCCATGTAATTCATATTCCCGGGCTTATTTTGGTTCATTGGGATAAGCATATACACAATAAACTGCGCTATTATTTAAATAATGCTGCATATGTTTCCTCACTAATGTTTATAATTATCTGTAATTAATTCTGTATTTTGCAAATGATTATTTCTAGCTAAGGGGCATTTGAATCAATGTTATTATGAAGCTATAAGTTATGTTATTTGGAGAATTAAATTGTTTACTTTGATGACTTTTTTGGATAATATTATAAAAAATTACACAGTTACTATTCTAAAATGACATTGTTTTCATTTTAGTTTGGATAATAGAAACAAGTAAATAACATTGTCGTTTTCTAATATAGAGACATAAATCAAACCGATAATAATTTATAGATGTAGACATCTAAATATTATTGGCGTTCCTTTTGCTACTTTTATCGATTCAAAAGAGCTATCTCATTTACACAGTTTAGCTTTCCCTATTTAAATGCTGGTTTCTATTCTGTTCTTGAAGAGGAAGAAATGATACCAACCCATTGTTTCTCACTTTCAAATGATTACCTTATCTAGACCTGCACGAGGAAGAAGTTTAAGCAACAGCCCTAGCAGCAGCTCTCCCTCACCTAAAGGGCCTAAACCCTAGTTCCCAGCTTCATCCACTACGGGTCATTGAAGGTAACTTCTCGTTCCATTCCTTCTTTCCGCTCTCTCTCACATCCTACATATTTTCTTGGTTTTCCTGTACCTCTGCCTCATTCTCATTGCCTTTTCGCGTTATATCTGAAGAGAAAACTGATGTTAATGTTGCAAGATTATGCTTTTATTTAGATGCCGTCCTTCTATTTAAGTTCTGGAAAAATCTCTAGTTGAAGCCAAAGATGATGTTTTCATGTTTGCTTTAGTTTCGTTGTATTATGTCAGCCTACGTTATACTGCTTCGGCTCCATCCTCATGTTTTTCGCCTCACTTTTGCTTGACTTGGGCTTTGCTTTTACTTCATGAGGGTCTGCTTTGATCATGAGCTGTAGTTCATATTTATTATGCTTGTTTAAGTGTAATAATTATTAAACATCATGAATGGTCGGTCTATTAACAATTTTCCTTCATTAACTATTTATATTTGCTTTTCAACTCTTCAAGAAGATGGTGCTGTTCATGGTGAGATGACATTTTGATGTCAGCTTGAATTTTTTTTTGATAATATTTAATTGTTGTCTTAGTCTGATAATTTTTAAAATTTTTTTATAATATTATTTTTTCATTTGGCATTATTCTTAAAGTTTTATTTATTTTTGGGATAATTATTTACATGTCACACAATTTAGTTTTATTTATGTTTTCATCCATTCTTAGTTAATTACGTTATGCACACTTAAAATATTATAAAATCTTATATGCATGTATTTGAGTTAAAATTTAGTAAATATTTATTTAAAAAAAAATATTCTATTAGTAAATTATTAAAATTATATTTTTACTTTTAATAGTATATTTTTTTTCTCTTCCTCAATACTACACTAAAGCGCTGATTTGTTCTAAAATTAATTCACATTGCGGATGTCTCCTTTTTTTGCTGTCACATAATTAAGGTTTTAGGATTTACTCAAAATATATTTAAATATCTTTAAAATAATATGAAATGTTTGTATGTAAGATTTTATAATGTTTTGATTGTGTATTAATAAAGTAAGGTATAAATAAAATTAAATTGTCATGTAGTTAATTATCCTTTTATTTTTTTACTATAGATTTCATAAAAATTTAAATGTATAAAGTGTAAAGCATTTAATGTACAATGTAAAACATGAACCCAGCGTTTGGGTATAGACATGATTAATCTTAGTATAGTGAAATGGTTTAAAAAAAGTGCTAAGCTTTGGGGATCAGATATGGTTTAATCATTTTGTATTATGAATTATTCAAAACTTAAAATTTAGATAAATTTTAATTTAATTGTTTGTAAGCAGACATGATTAACCTACTTATAGTGAGTTGTTTTGAAAAATTAAGCTTTAGGGATCAGCAAGTTCTTTACTGATTTATATATTTTTAAATTATTCAAAAATTAAAATTTAGTTTTTTTTTTCTTTTTCGCTTGATTGCATTATATAGTTGAGTGTCAAAATACTATCATTACAGAACTATTAACGTAATTTTTCTTTGTAAATTTGTATTTCTTCATATATATATATATATATATATTTGTACAAGTGCGAAATTAAGAAAAACTTGGTATTAAATATAAGTTTGCTTCGCCTACATGGATGAGGAGTTGATATACGTGCATTTACTTCAATGATTTATCAAGAACTAAAAAACTGTCTACCATTGAACATTCTCGTTCTAGTACATTTTAAGCAGGTTGAAAGTAAAAATTCTAAAGCCTCTTGTTCCTTGATTTTATTCAGGATAAAGTCACTGTTAAATAAATATTTTAAATTTTTTTTTACATCTACCCAATTTAAATATTAAATATTAAATTTATTTTACATTTTACATATTTTTAATCTTTAAATTAATTTTAAATCCTAACATATTTCAATACAAAAAATTAATTTTAATTCTTATTTAACCCTATTTTTAATAATAAAATAAAAGTATTTTATATTATGATATTAAAATAATTCCCCTTTCCTCTAAAAAGAAACGTAAAACCTCAAAGTTGATTAACAAGAGCAGCATAAATAATATAAGCAAAAGCTAAGCTGCAACTCTCAGTTTAGTGAAGAGAGAAGTTACTTGACATCAGAGAATCCTTTAAATTCACCACAATTCTCAATTAGGATAGAAAAAATTATAATATTTGGAGCAAAAATTAATAAAAAAACCTCCACAGAAATTGTCAAAAAAAAAAACTGTAGAATTGCTAAACTATCCATACAACAGCAAATATTTAAAACATCTTGGGCCTATTTATTTATAAAACATAATTTGATAAAATTAAAATTTAATTTAAATAAAAATATTTTTTTATTAAAAATTATGAATAATATAAAATAAAATAATGTTAGAATATGTAAAAAATATAATATAAAATTAATTAATTATATTAAAATATATAAAAAATATAATATAAATTAATTATTATTTTAATAATATATATAATATAAAATAAAATTAACTTTTAATATTAAATTTTATATATAATGTGATATAACTGTTTAAAATTAAATCAAATTAATTTTTAATTTCAAAACAAACCTTGAGATAATAATTCACATAACAATCAATAAATTGTACATGCAGATATCAACAATACAAAGCCTTGGTAGATGCCCTGGCTTGTTTGAATGTTCATTACCATCCATGAAAATTCAGACTGCTTGAAGCAAACGTGATTGAAGAAATGAGACAATGAAGAAAATTAAGGCATACAACATTATCACACAAAGGGACTTACTTGCAAGGGAAGTAGCGAATAGAAAGACGATAATCCTAACACCTCTGACTAGTCGATCACCGACAAGCGGGCGAGAGCTGAGGTTGATCACGGGTGCAGAACGGGACGCAAAAAGGGGGAGAAAAAGAGTTTCGACCTTCAAATTATTCACCTAGGATTTGATGCCAACGATCCATTTAAGTTGCAGGAGAAATATCTGAAGAAGCTGAATATTAATGAATGAGTTAGCACTCAAACCTTAAAAGTATATCTGGAGAAGCTTTTGATTCACGTATGGCTATTAAATATGGAGACTGGTGATCGAGTCTCGTCCAGAATTTGTTTCTTTATGTTTCAGGGAGAGATTAACAAACTGAGAATCAAGGTCTCTGCTCTTATTGCGAGCATGAGGTGGAGGGGTCTGAGATGGTGTTGGTTGCTGCTGCTGCTGAAACGATAATCGCAAGCGAGCGATTTCTTGCTCCAACATCTCTTGCTGGACTGCATCATTTTAGTCAAACAAAGTTTTAAGCAATAAATGGTTGATCAAGAAAAAGAGACGAGCTATATAAATGAACACAGAAAATTTTTAAATTGTTTTACTCTATAATTAAATTCATATATAGATATAGAGAGATTATCATATTTAGATATTAGTCTTGTGCTCTCCTACACAAGCTGCTCGATAAAGGAGTTAAAAAGAAACACAGCTTGTTCGACAACATTTTTCAAAGATGAAATAACAAGCTTTGTTCAACAATGTTGTACAATATCCTGTACAAGGCTAGGCAAAGAGCAACTACCTGAATATGAAATAAAATTTGATATCTTAACCTAAATCTAAGCATGGGAGGCTAGCAAAGATGCACCTCCCAGTTCGAATTCGGTAGGCCTATAAATGGGTCATATCTTGACCCTATTTTGATCTGAGATCCGAATCAATTAGCTTATGAGATAGAATAATGTTGATCCGCATTACTAATTTGAAGACATCCCGTTTCTACATTACTGGGTCGAATCCAAGTCGACGTTGATCTGATTTGGAAAAAATCAAAGCCTCAGTAGGGCTGGGAAGCCAACGGCAGCTCTGCATTCCTCTCATGCTCACAGGCCATAGGCCCACGGCTCAAAGCCAAAGTCTCTCTCCCCTCGGGTGTCGGTTCTCTCTCTCTTCTTCTCTCCCCCTCTCCCCTCTCGGGTGTTGGGTCTCAGGTCTCCCATGCTCCAACCCTAACGTTGTCGGCCGACCATGCCTCCACCCTCGCCAGGCTAATTCTTACATGCCTTCTCAGCACTCTAATGCTCCAACTCTAGGATGTTGCTGACTACACCACGCTTCCACTCGACTATTGTTGGTGAGCGGTGAGCAAGCTAATTCTCACCTTTTCGGCTCTCCCAAGCTCCAACCCTAGAATGTTGCCGACCGCACCATGCCAACACCCGATTCTCACTGGAGAGCCGCATGTAGCCGATGTCGAGTAGTGGATCTTTTTCGATAGGAGAAAACATTCAATGGCTACAACCGGTGTCTAATCGCCTTTATCATAGGCGTTCAGTGGCTGCAACCAGCAAATACGTGCACCATCTTTATCGCAATCTCCCTAGACTGCTGCATTCCTGCTTCCGAAAATCTTAGGTGATTCTGCCTCCAACTTTGTCACTGTTCCACCCTGATTCTCTGGTGCAGCTTGGTTCCTATTCTGCCCTGATTTCTTTAGATATAATGCTTGCTTGCCTTATTTTTTTTTATCTATCTATAGTTCATATTAAATAGCAAATGAACGATGAGTAGGAATTTTCTTGACTAAATTATGTCTACACAAAATTCTGGAATTGGATCAATAGCAAACATTGACCCAAATATACAACAAGCACAAAAGGGCAGCAATGAAGAGCAAAAAAAGAGAATTAACTTTACCTGTTTGGGATGCCTTTGAGAGGATTATCGATAAAGATGGTGCCTACATTGCTATATGTTGTAACTGTAGGAAGTTTGGTGCTAATAACTCAAAAGGTACATCTCATATTCAAATACATTTAAGTAAACATGTTAGGAAAAAAATTACATTATCTGGACAACAACTTCAAGTATTAAAAATAAGTGAAGGGTTATTAGTGCCACAAGTGTGAAAGTATGATGAAAACAAATGTAGGAGAAGCTTTGCTATAGCTATCATAAAACATCATTATCCTTTTACTATATGTGAACATGAATTCTTTTGTAAAATTATCTATGATTGTTCGCTTTAATTCAAAATAATTAGTAGAAATACTTTAAGAGGTGATATATATTATTCATAAACAAGGGAAGGAGAAGGTTTAAGTTGAGCCTAAAAAGCAAAATTCTAAGATCACAATAACAACTAATTTATATAGCAGAACATCAAAATATTGCATATATTTGTATTACAGCACATTTGATTAATAGTGATTGGGAATTAAAGAAAGAGATCATTACATATAGAAAATTAGATTTTTCTCATGATGCTGAAACTCTTCACAATTGTATTTTAGAAAGAGCTTTAGAGTGGAATATAGATAAGTATTGTATAGTTGTGGATAATGCTTCTAACAATGATGCCATGATTAAATCTCTTAAAAGATGACTTTCTGAGAAAATTTTGTTGTTATTGAATGGTGAGCTTTTTCATATCTTAAACTTGATTGTGCAAGATGACTTAAAACACATAGGTGGACTCATTGACAAAATACGAAAAAGTGTCATATATTTGAATAAGTTTGCATTTGCTAAATAGAAGTTCAATAGTGAGACTGATCAACTTAAACTGAATTTGAGGAGAAAGGTTCCTTCGAATGTTGCACATAGATGGAAATCAACTTGAAGCTTGAGTGTGCTTTATATCTCAAAGATGCATTTATTCATCTTCAAATGGTAGATAGAAACTACGAGCATAATCCTTCTAGAAAAGAGTGGACAGTTAAAAAAGACTTCTGTGGTGTCTTAAAATTTTTCTATGAAGCTACTTTACATTTTTCTTGTACAACCTACACTACTTGCAATATTTTTTGTTGATATTTGTAATATACAAATTCAACTTTAAAAATTTGGTAAAGCATGACAATTTGAACCTTCATTTGATGGCTGAACTTATTAGAGCAAAATTTGAAAAATATTGGAATGATTGTAGCTTAGTATTAGCTTTGGGAATTATACTTGATCCAAGATTTAAAATACCTCTTATTGAGTACTATTACAACAAAATATATGGTGAGTTTTTAAGCCTAGAATTCGGTTTCTAAAGATTGATCAGTGAACTCTCTTCATTGGCAATAGAGCTTTGAACTACTTTTCATAATGGTAGCACATCTGACATCGTACAAGTTACCCTGCTTTTCCTATTCAGCCATCTCTTATTTATAGGAGATCCGGGTGTTTTTTGGAGAATACCTAAGGATGGGTCATGCTTTGAGCCCTGAGCTGCACGCATATTGGTTTGGCATTTTCTTTATCGAGTTTCAAAGTCAGCACTTGGCTTGAGGAAGACATTTAAAAAATTGTTGCTGCTTTTAATCTTCCTTGGGATTTTATGTCCATGACTTCCCAAGTCTTGTCGTTTTGATTAGCACTCTTCTTCTTCAACTCCTTCATCTTGACGGATGACCTTCCAAAAGACTCCTTCAAGGCAATTTTATTTGAGAAGTCCTCTTTGACAGCCTCTTCGACTTCGTCCATGTTTTCATAAGAGATATCCAACAAATTCATCACCCCAACTTATAAGAAAAACACCACCTGAAGCATTTGACAGACATGTTTGGAGCGGCAAATTATCTTTGTCATCATATATGATGCAATTTTAATAGTATGTACCTTTTTCGGCAACATGGCATTTTCTTCGAGCACATTCCAAATCTAAAGACATCAAACTTTGATATGCATTGACTTCTAATATTGACTCTAATTCATTGCTAAGTGGATGGTGCTCTGGTTATCACAATGCAAGAGATATTCATCCTGTTGTACCCAAACTCTTTTAGTAGCCTCTTTATATTCTTATATTCTTCCTTTGTTACTAGATATTCGGCTTTGGTTTTTGAAAGTGCCATGCATTTTTGCGGCATGAATTGCCATGATATAGCTCCTACAGCAAAGTTTTTTTTATGCTACCTACAACAAAGTTGATCAAATATCCAGAAGTAGATTTTTGAGCATCCACATCCTTGACCATATCTGCATCAACATAAACATAAACGACAATCTTTGGGTTGCCCTCTCCAAAACACAATACCGACTTTCTTGTGCCTCAAAGGTAATAGAGAATCCACTTAATTGCAAACCAATATTCCTTCCCTGAATTGGAGAGACATCTGCTTACGATACTAATGGCCTGCACGATATTTGACCTAGTGCAAATCATCACATACATTAGACTTTCTAAAACTGAAGAATAGGAAATCTTCAACATCTCTTGCTCAACAGTAGTGGAGAGATATTGAGACTACGACAACCTAAATTGGTTTATCAGAGAACTTGCAACTGGCTTCGCTTTGTCGATATTGTACCATTGCAGTATCTTCTCAATGAATGATTCTAGCAAAAGCCACTGTTTGTTTGTCTGTTGATCCCTCTTGATCTTTATTCCCAATATTTACTCTGTTGGTCAAAGGTTTATCATGTTAAACTTGTTGACTTTAACGTATATTCTTTTGATTTCTTCAACATTCTTGATGACCGCTAGCATATCAACATAGAGTAATATAAATCACTTTTGAACTTCTTCACATAGATGCAATAGTTCGATCAAGAAGTGTTTGAACCTTTATATTGAAATTTGATGGTAATAGTCGATGAGGCTCAATTAACGTCCAATCATGCAAAATACAATAATTTCTACTAATCATAGAAAATTCAACAAAATTCTTCAAAATAGTAGAAAATATTTTGGAGACGAGATTCAAAATTGGGTTGATTTGATTCTAATTTGATTCAGGATGCTAAAAGGTAGATTAAATTAGGAAATTATCCTAGTAATGAAATTTGTTCCTTTAATTGACCTACTAAACAGAGTCGGATGTAGCCCAAACATGGAGGCCTTATGTTTTGGCAATGATCTCAGAAGGCCTTCACAAAATTTTAAAATTGGATTCCATTTGCGTACCCAATAATTCAATGATCTGTTAATGACCTGTTGACTAAAGTTGACACAATTTGTTCGAATTAGGCCATCAAAAGAGAATCCTAGAAAGAAACCCCCCAAATCAATCCCCCTTTCACCGGCAACTTCACCTAAGAAATTAGAATGAAAGAGAGCAGCAGAGGTGGATTTTAGCTGAAATGAAATCGCGCTGAAGAAAGGAGTAGCACAATAGAATTTCGACAGCTTGATAGCGTCTCCTTGTCTCTATCAGAACTCACGTGCAAAGCCGGCGGTCACTAAAAATATCATCACTTAGTTTTCAAACAATTGAATTATGTTGATTATTAGCTCACCTAAGCTTAGACGTTGGTGTTTGGAACTCGCCATTGTTAAGCGATTAGAATGGCCTGCCACGGTGGCAATCTATGGGAAACTCACTGTTGGTCGAACTAGTTGAGATTGCTTCTCAGAAGAAAGAGAGAGAGAGAGAGAGAGAGAAGCACATGTGTGCTTTTATCATCCCAAGAAGAGCCCTAGCTTGGCAAAATTGAGCTCATCTCTCTCAGGTTGGGCTGCTTGGTGCGGTGCAGAGAGGTGACCCAACACAGTTAAGTTGCAAGATGGTATTAATTCAGCTGGGTCAACTGCATTGTAGGGTTGACCTGGCTGACTTCCAAATTAACCTATGTATAGGTTAAATTATCCCAAATTGAATGTGGAATCCAGTCTCTCATGTATTCAATAGCACTTCAACCCATTTTTGAGGGTTCAATTTGTATGAATTGACACCCAATTAGACATAAGTTCCTTAACAAGTTATTTAATTACCGATTAAATTTTACGTTCAATAATATAATTTCTTGAGCAATTTTGTTAAGCTCCTCAAAATACAAACTCCTACCAAATTTCATTCAATTCTAAGTTGATCTAGTAGGTCGATTGGATGGTTAAAAGTTTGGGACAATTATTTACAATTTTCCAAAGTTTCTTGATTTAATTTGAATAATCTAGTATCAAATTAATCCAAACTTTATATCACCATACTCCACATAATTTTCTCAATTTTTTGGAGAAATTTAGTGATATTTGGAATTTTTTTTGAATTTCTCATTTTCAAAAAATGCTAATTTTGCTAAATTAATTTTAATTTGACATTTCTTAGCTCCCAAATTATTTTAAGGTAAACAAAACAAACACTTCACCCATCAAAGAAGACAAGGGAAATCCAATACTGATGAGTTCACCACTGAAGAAGCACTCTTTTAGGTCGATGCAATACAAACTCTATTCTCGAGCTAGACATCAATGTTGAATTGGACATTGGAGCTAAAATGGAAGTCGATGTCAAATCAGTGAAGTGGGAAAATCAAGTTAGTGTTGCCTACCAAATGGATCGAGCACATACTATGAACATGGTGAACATATGTTCCTTTAAAAGACTGTCACTACCAAACCTCTTAGAATGTGAAAAGGAGAATGAAGCGAGTGAAGAAACAAAAATTCCTGACAAAGGTGAAGAGGGACCTTCTAACACATGCCTCCAACAACTTGAGCACCATAATAAAGCTCAAAAAGCCAAACTCAAAGCCTTGGAATGTTAAGGAAAAGATGGAGCAAGCATTAAATAAACTGCTTACGCATTTTGAAAATGTTAATATATAGTCACCTGTAATCGAAGAGAGAGCTCCAACACCCTAAAATTCCCAAGTGATTTAAGCAAAATTGCCATAATCTAGTCTAGCTTTAAAAGCAATAGAAATGCCTGACAAAAGTGGTACACATCAGGCACGCGAGTAAGAACCTACTGAGTATTCCTTGACCTAAGAGGCAATCAGCTCCCAGATTGAAAAATGTTTAAGGCCCTAGGGAAAGAGTACATCCTTTTAATTTTCAAAATCATATTAAACAACCTGGTGAGTCGAGAAACTGATTCATCTCTCATGCATTTTCAAATATCTATTAGGATGTTATCTAATCTTACTGTTTTCTACACTTCATCTTCTTTAAGGCTTCCCAAGCTTTAGTATTTCTGATACACCGGATGTAAATAAATTTTACTTTCTTTTGAAAAACTGAGTTCAATAAAATCAATCGTATAGTTACAACCATCAACAAAAAGCTTTTCAAATTAACTTATCCATTTATATTGGATATCTTCTTCTTTAAAAAATATTTTTCGATCTTCATTCTTAATGAACTTTACTTCAGTCAAATCTTTTGTTTTCTTATTTCTTACTTTGACAATCTTGTATATATGTCTTTCTCCTTCTTTTATGTTCAACTTTTTATATAGATCCTCAAAAGCTACATTCTATGCATTACAAATCATTTCCTTGGACTCTTGTCGCCTATTCAACTTCTTTGGCATCAAAAGACTTCAGGTGAACTCTCTTCACCTGGATCTTTGGGATGAATTTATCTTAATTGCAACACTCCAAGTCACCGATGATGATCTCCGATGAACTTTGGTGATCATTCTCCACAGTGGTGGCACCTTCAATTAATACAATTCACACACAAGCTTTATCTCTTCAACCATCTACTTTTTAAAGAAGAGCTAGATATCTCCTCGAGAACATCCAAGAAAGGGCACCAATGCCATTGAGTCTTGTGCAGCATGCTTCTTGAGTTGGCCTTTTCCTTTATCGAGTTCCAAAGTCAACACTTGCTTGAAGATGAATTCTAAGAGATTGCAGCTACTCTTGATCTTCCATGTAATTTGTGTTACCGACTTTCCAGCTCTTTGTCGAAGAGAGTTGTTGACTATCCCTCTTCGTCTTCGATTCATTCATCTAACCTTTCCAAAGACTCCTTCAAAGGTGACTTTGTTTGATGAGGTATTCTTTAGCAAGCCCCTTCTATTTCATGAACGTTCTCATAAGGAGGGATATTCAACATAATTGTGCTGGAAGTCAACATTAGTTGTACTTCACAAATATTACTTGATATTTTTTCACCGGTGACAACATATACGTCATCTATAAGTTGTATTTGCGAGATACTATTATATTGACTTGGAAAAAAACTGATTACTTGAAAAAAATTATAATTATTTCAAAAAATAAAAGAACAAGAAAAGTTTCAAAATTTTCTCTAAATATGTATGTAGAGGTCAGAACATCTCAAACTACAGCAGCCTCGTTCAATTACTCACCCGTAAACATTCAAGAAAAGACTATATGTGAACTTGTTATTGATAAAAAGAGTATCTCGAGGCAGGGTCAAAGTTTGAAGTAGCCTTATCATGCAGATAGAAGAGATTATGTCTGAGATTGAGACCACTATTCCAAGGTACAACAAGGAACCTAGCCAGTACACCAAAAGCTTCCCTCTGAGAGGATTAGCAAACATCTAAATTAAAACTAAGTGCCCCAGCTTACATGAGATCTTTTATTTTAAATATGCAAATATCAAGTTCAATACCAAATTAACTGCAAGCCGGAAGACAAATAATAGAGAGTTAGCATCCTACCAAATGAATGCCTACTCATGGGGCATATAATGCTTATTTATGTCAGGAAGTTCTTTCTAGATTGATGTCTTTATTATTGGACCTAGTTACACTCATCTGCATTCCTTAAGAAAAATAGTAGCAACAGACAGGAAAATATTTTTGAAAAGTGGAACTGCTTAAAATGACTTGCTTACCACGTTTTATAAGTTGTTCCTGTGCAACACTATCTAGTCTTTGTTTCAAAGCTTCATTCTCCAAGTTCAATATAAGATTCTGCTTATCTAAAAAGTCCACTTCAGCTGATACTTCCAGTCCTTCGGCCTATAGATTGGACATGTCAACATATAATTTAAATCATTCCAAGGAAAAGAAATTTATAAGAATGCCGTATTTCAGTCCTTGAAAAAATACACTAGGAATCACCTGCAATGCTTGAACAGTTCTCTCTAGTTCAGCAATGTACTGAAGTTTCCGGACTCTAGAACGTTGAGCAAATTGCCTGCATATAAATTTTAAAATGAAAAAGAAAACGGAAATACATTTCATGTTTAACCTCATATTGATTAACTAGAAGACAAATTATTACAGCTAAATCTATACGTATTTCTATGTATGTCATTATGTAACACAAACTAATGACTCCATGTGACCATTGCCTACGAGCTTCTGAATTCCCAACAGTCAATGTCTTCACCCTTGAAATAATTTTAAGACATGAAATCTTTGAAATGTTTCATTTTTCATAGTTTCACATAGAGTTAAATGAAAAGATTAGCACATATTTTGGATTAATGAAGTCAATATTCTTGCATTTGCTTCTAATTACTTTCTATTGCACATATTCTATTGCATTTGGATTAATGAAGATTTAGAGGCTTGGTGAATTAATTTACATCTATTTGCAGATAATTACTTTCATCTTTGATAAATCAGAGCAAAAGCACCTAATCATGCATTCTTTACAAAAAGTATAGACCATTTCCCAGCAAGGGTTCTATCAAAACTAGCTACGAGGATAGGTAGAAAAAGAGTATAACTCAAGTAATGGCAGGCAATTGAACTTTAAGTGACAATTGAAAGCATGTCATGCAGACATAGACTGGAGATATGTTGACCGTAAGAATGGTCACGTCATATAAACACTAGTGTTCAGCAAATATAGAATTAAAACCTTGCAACTTAAGATACTTTCAACAAGCAAAAATAGTAATAGGTTGGGAATGTCAAGTTTAAATATAACAGACAAAAGCAGCTAAAGTATGAACAATTTTCCACAGAATAACATGATCACAGATGAAAATAGATATAGCTACCTTTCCGTGAAAAAGGAAGAGATAAATAAATTAGTGAAAAGGGTAGAGAAAAAGAAAACACGTTTCAACAAAGACCTTGTTTATTTGTAATTATATTTCCAAACAGAAGATCACAGCAAGACAAAGAATAATTCAGATTACATCAGTGCTTACTGTTTAACTCGCTTTGTATCAGTCTCGGATGGAGTATTCTTCACCTGAAATGTTTCCTTGTTCTCTGAGCTACCTTTTGAACCTGTAGGAGACCCATCCTCTTGCTTCTCCAAAGAACATGGTAACGTTGCTGGAGGCTCCTTAAAAGATCCTGGATGGACACACTTGTCCTTTGCAGCTGGAATACTATTGGGATATTTTTCCATATTGAATGCTGAATCCCAAACTCTATTTTGTGGCCTGCCAAATGAATTCGCATCTGAATAGTTATCCTGAAAATCTTTAAGTTTTTCAATTTCCTGCAATCCCCACGAAGGAATAGTGCTGATAGTCCTCTGCCGGCATTCCCCCTGAACTAGCTTATCCATACTAGAAGAATATTCACAAGCGCCATCCAAAAATGCGAACGAATCACTTGAGGATCGGCGATGGGCACCTCTCCTAGCCGGAGTCTCAGGCTCATTTAGCAGATCATCTAACCATAAAGGCTGCTCTTCAATTAAAAAACTCTCGGAGGAGGTCCGATGATGGTGCCTGTGACCCTCTCTCAGCTTCGGCGCTCCATTTGATTCAAAGGAGACGTATTCCCTGTGAGTAGAAGCAGCTGCGCAAGGTAAAGGAGATTTGGGAGGGAGGAGGAACGAATGTTTTCCAGGGTTTCGCGCGCTCGCAGCCCCTTTCATTCCCTCCATCTTACCAGTCCAATCCAAACTTTCCGATTTCACACATTAAAACAGATATCAGCAAACAGCTCAATATAAAAAACAAGAATAACGCGTAAAAGCTCAATAAATAACTCACAAGGATCAGGATCAACACACAAATGTGGATGAGGATCCCCTTTTTTACATACCAACTTAGAAGGAAAAAGTCCACGATGCCATTGTCGAGCTCTAAATCATACAAAATCCGGTAGCAGGCGAAACTATTATGAGCTTCCAAACCCTAAAGGGCGGGAAAGGACAGGGGAAGACGATCATGGCGACCAGCACTGTTGGGGGAGACGAAAAGAGGAATAAGTCGAAGAAAGCGAAGGAGGACGGAACGCTCGTACCAGATCGACCCTCCTCCCAACCCCGTCTATCAGGCTCACAGCCCAGAAATGAAACCCTAAAAAGGGGCCCTTTATCGCTTCCAGGTTAAGTCGGATGGTGCTGAGGAGCTTTCAGGAAAGAGAGACTTAACTCTCATGCAAAGCATAAATTAAATTTATATGATAATAATTATATATATATATATTAAAAACTATGAAATAAAATTAATTATTATATTAAAATATATAATTATCCCTAGTTAATGGATAAGACATAAATAAAACTAAATTATGTGACATGTAGGTAATTATTCCTAGTTAATGGGATAATTACCTACATGCCACGCAATTTAATTTTATTTATATCTTATCCATCCATTTTTAGTTAATTACGCTATGCACATTCAAAATATTATAAAATCTTACATACACACATTTTAACTTATTTCTATTATAATGAGTAATCATAATTTTTCAATAATCTAACTATAGTTAAATTACAAAAAATTTGAGTCGTTCATCATATTATTTTAAGGATATTTAAATATATTTTGAGTGAAAATCTTAAAACCTTAATGTTTAGGTGGCGACAAAGGAAGGAGACATCCGCGACGTGAATTGATTTTAGGACAAATCAGTGCTTTAGTGTGGTATTGAAGAAGAGAAAAAATATGTATCATTAAAAGTAAAAATATAATTTTAATAATTTACTAACAATTTTTTTTTAAATAAATTTTGATTAAGTTTTAACTCAAATATGTGTATGTAAGATTTTGTAATATTTTGAGTGTACATAGCGTAATTAACTAAGAATGGATGGATAAGACATAAATAAAATTAAATTGTGTGGCATGTAGGTAATTATCTCTTAGTTAATTATTATTTAAATATATGGGTATAATAAAATTTTAATTTTAAATTTGTGTCATAACTTGGCTAAACAAACCCAATCTTTATTATTGTTGAGTATTTACAATAGCATCACTCAATATATAATTCATATTTGTGGCATAAATTTGAGAAAACTAATGAGATTTCAAAAATTTAAATCTCATTGAAAATGTCTTCACTTGGCTGAATAATAGGTCGGATGGTTTGTATTATTGTATGCAGTTGACAGTTCAATATACTGTACATAAGTAAGAAAAGAAAAATAAATAATTTATCATATTGTTCTCCAATAAGTATAAAAAATCAAATTTTTATCAAAGAATATTTAGGGAATATTTAATTAGTTTAATATTATCTTGATATTATATTTTGTTATTTAAATATCTTGATATTTAGATATCATTTTTTTAGCAATAATTTTATAATATTTTTTAAAATTATTTATACATATCATTAAACTAAGTAATTATTTTTTATAAATAATATAATATAATATTAAAATAATATTAAATGAAACTCCCTTTGATCTTTAATCATTTTAGAATTTATTATATTTCATTGTCATGTGCAAATGTCTTTACATTTAGAAATATGTTAAATGTAATGAACTTTTCATCTTAATTCAATAAAAATATCAAAAAAATTCAATTCATTGAGCTTTTTATCTTTAAAATGTTTTAGATTTTATTATGAAATTTGTGATACATAGCAAAGTCTAATTATATAATTTGCTCGTTATTGAGAAATTATATTTTACAAAATGATGAATAAACCTGTTAAATTCAGTATTAATATTATTCTAACATTTATTAAAGGTTGTTTCTAGAGAAGTCAAGTTATTAGGGAATTGTTTCCCCTAAAACCTTTCATTTTATGTGAACTAACCAAGCCAGATTACTTTAATCCAGACCTAACCACATTTTAAGTCTACAACTTTAGCAACACTTTTATGATTTAAATTGGCATTATATGTGTGATATTTACATTATGAGTTAATTACAGAAAGATTTTTATAACTAATTTATAATTATTATTTGACTTACTATTTAAAAAAAAGGCTAAAATGCTCTTATTTTAAAATCTCTGTAATACTAAAAGTCCCTATAAATTATAATTATTATATAACAGGTCCCTATTTAAAATTATTGTCAATATTTAGTGAATGTTCTATTTTAAATTTTTAAAAATTTGTTTTTCCCTCCCTCTCTCTCTCGCCCCCCTCTCTCTTGGTGAGGTGCTGAAGCGGCATTGACAAGGTGGTGGCAACAACGCGGCGGTCGTGGCAAGTGATATAGATTTTTTAATAGTAAAAAAATAAAAATTTGAAGAAGCATTAAGAGTAAAATTAGAAATCTATTAAATTTTATTGTGAGGGACTTTTTAAGTATTATTTGACAAAATATAGAAATCTTTCAGTAAAGTTTTAAAAATTGTGAACTAAATAGTAATTACGGGTTAACTACCGAGATCTTTTCGCCCTTATATTTTTATTATAATAATTAGTGTGCTTTGTTATTTAAAAAAGTGGTGTGGTTTTACATGAATTTTATGATATTAAGTAATCATGTTAAATGTTGCTTATTATGCCAACTTGAGTTTGGATATATGGCCAAATGCTATGTAATTATGGTGAAATTAAGGATGAGTATTTTAAGAAGCTTATTCTAATTCAAACTTATTTGGCCATCAAGACCACTGACGGGATGAACTCACCATCACTGTTTGAGACTACGGGGGCGTTTGGTTTACTGTTATCTCAATGTTATGTTATGTTATCTTTAGAAAGTAATTGTTTGGTTTAATGACATCTTTAAATAACATTATAATTAATTACAAAAATATCATTACTGTAGGACCAAGTATGACGTCTAGAGGGGGGGTGAATAGACGTAATTAAAATTTAATTTAATTTACTAAATATAACAGTTAGTCCAAAATATAAGCGGAAGCAAATATAAGTGCAAATAAGAAGAAAATATCACATCCACAAAGAACACACAATATAACGTGGTTCGGCTCAAATTAGAGCCTAATCCACCCAACCCCGATCGGAAAGATGTCACTATAACACACTCCTTGGTTTAGGTGGAGAAGCCTGTACAAATCCTCCTCTATCCACTCACTAGAGGCCCTCCTCACTTTTAAGTGAGGGCTCACTCACTCACCTCCTCCAACCCTTATTTGGAGGCCCTCTTCACACGCACAGTGAAAGCAGAGAAGAACAACTAAAGTATTACAAAGAAAAAAAAAATCACTCACTCTTCCTTCTTGTGATTGAATCTTGAAAGCTAGAAGAAGAGTG
>KZ451976.1:1227761-1241910 GCA_002786265.1 Apostasia shenzhenica
GTTTGGTTCAATGTTATGATATTAGAAAATATCAATGCTATCCAAATTATTTTTGTTTAGTTGGAAGTTATTGGCATTATAATGACAAATTGATGGTGTTATCTTGAGATGTCGCCTAATTTGGAGTGACATCTAGATGTCATCATTTAATGGCAATTTTGTAATTAATTGTAATGTTATTTAAAGATGTCATTAAACCAAACAATTAATTTCTAAAGATAACATAACATAACATTGAGATAACATTGAACCAAACTCCCCCTAAATAAAAATAATTTGGATAACATTAATATTTTCTAATATCATAACATTGAACCAAACAAATATCTATTGATGAATAACAATGACATTTAGATAACATGACATCTAAATAACATTGACATTGAGATAACACTGAACCAAACGCCCCCTACATGATTTTCGATCAATCATAAATTAGTAATTAGATTTTTACTTCAAAGATCGATCACCCTAGTCAAATATAGTTAGGGCGTGCCTGAGATCTCCCCTCCACTCCTTCTCTTTCCCTCTTTTTCTCTCCTTCTTCCTTTCTTCTCCTCTCCTGTTCTTCCCTTCTACTCCTCTATTGGGCACATTCACCTAAATTTATAGCCCAATTCTTCTAGCCATCCAGATGCATTGCCAAATTTTGCTTACTACTTTAGATTCACTACCTCCCATACTACTAATTTCATTGTCACCCAATTCTCCTTCTATTTTCTTGTTTGTCTTCCCCTCCCCTCCTGTTTTTTTGTTTACCCAATTCCATTGTCACCCTACTTAGATTCATTGCCTCCTATAGTTCTCATATTAAAATTATTGCTTGATATTTTCTGTTATACGATATCAGTACATATAATTACTATAGCTGTTACTATCATATTATTTATTCACTTGATAAGGTCTATGCATGTTTTTATATAATGCTTATAATTTTCTTGATTCTCAAGATAATAAATTTGTGATTTTAAAAGCTTGTTAAATATTTATCTGGTTTATAGTTAGTTGATGGACTGATGCTATTTTTGATAATATATTTACAGATTTAGTGTAAACGCAAGAGGCATATATAAAAGACAATTAGAAGATTGTTTTAGATTATTTATGTTTAAGGTCTTACATTAATTTATGGTGTAATATAACAAGTATATATTGAGAAAGAATTTGTATCAAGATATAGTAAAATTGCTTATGAATCACTGAAAAAATTTGCGTAATGACCGAGATAATAACTGAGATCATTACACTTTATCAATATAATAAGTAATAGAACATATAAAACATTTGTCATATAACTTATTAATATAAGAACGATAAGAGACCATATTGGCTTTTGCAATATGGTGCACTATTGTAGGGAAGGTGAGAAAGAGTACTTTTCCCATATATTTATATAAATAATGCAATTTTACATTCCATTGTGTACTTGAGTCGTAAAGGTGGTGGCATCGAAGGCTTACAATGACAATATCCTCCAAAGATATGGAATAGGTGAAGAAGTTGACATGACAATTTGTAAAGTCTTGATTTAATAACAACTATAGTAGTAATATTAGGAGTATCTATGTGATAAATATATAAGAGATAAAGGATCATATGTGCTCTAAGGGGCACTTATTTGATGAGTGATTTATTTTGATTAAGAGATGTCATATGTAATTTGTTTATAATTAAGGGTTAAATATCCCTTGAAGTTGATTTTATAATTTATTCATTATTATTTTGAATGGCAAGGAGTGATTATTTTATTAGCTAGTTATTGAAAATTTTTAATGCAGTTTTTAAATAATTTTTATCTATTATTTTGTAATTTTTATGTTTTTTTTTTACTTCTAGATCACAATTGATTTGCGGCCAATTTGTGATCGACATATACTAGTTTGCAATTGATTTATGACCAAACTTCGACTGTGGGTCCTAGTTATTATTGGCATTGTGATTATTTTGCGACTAAAACTAGTCGCAAATTAGTTACATTTGGAACTAAGAACTTGTTGGTCATAATTTTATTTGTGACAAATTTAGCGACTAATAAATTTGATCGTATAGTTATTTGTGATTGATATTAATTCTTCTGCAACCAAATTATTTGTCTAGATACTTTAATCGTGTTGCAGTATTACTCTCAACCTGCAACAACTGAATATGAGTGTGACCTTGACTACTAATAAATAGAACTACAAATATCACAAAATTAACAATCAACTTCTTGAAGTAAAAGATAGAACTAAAACATTGGTATTGAGCGAAGAGCTTAGAGTAAACCGACCACCGATGTAAGCAAAACCACAATTGCAGATCATCATTGTTAAATACAAAAAAGTATGAACGTGCTACAATAGGCTATGTGGAGTAAAACCACCTCAAGTTATACTATTTTTGCACTAATGTAAGTGTAGAAAATGACAGTCCATACGGTTGGGAGGTTCTAGCAATCCCCAATACACTGTATTGAATTGTAAATAATGCAATACTGTGAAAGAGGTTCGAAACTACAAGAATGATGAGGAAGAAATAATCTTGAAGATCCTTCCATAGATTGGAATTTGTTGACAAGCATAGTAGATAACATGGTGTTTGAAAAAGATGCCAACACATTAAAAAACAAATAAAGTGAAAGTAATAATACTTTGATGAGAAACGGGATGATCCGATAAGCAGAAGACAAACGCTAAATTTGGATGGAAGTGGCGAGAAGATGAGCCTCATCCATGGCGTCAGACGAATTTTGTCGAATGAGCTGCTGTTGCAATGAATGAGATCAGTTGCTAGATCACGCTACATGCTAAATTTAAAGAAATTCTAAAGTTTTGTACATTTGGATATCCAATAAGGGCCTGCCACATATGTATTGGCCCCACTGAACGCATATATGGCCGGCTCCCATTGAAGCTCGAAATGTTTGGGGACTTCCTAACAAAAAAAGAAGTCGTAAATTGGAAAAATTATTGGGTGCGGATGGCGCACTGTTTGGATGCCCAATCAGAGGACGTCACGTGTGCCCGGACCCAGCTGCATGGCACACGTGGCGCTCTCTAATTGGATTCCGAACGGTTCGAACCCAATAACTTCTCGGGACGTACGTACTTACACGCAAATCTCGCAAAATATCTCTCCTGTTCCGAAGTCGAAGTCCGGAGGCAGAGGGCGCGCTTCGCAGTTTCCTATTTTTTCCTCCACGTGCTCATATTTCATCGGCATTCCGCATATCTTCTCCGACGAAGCTACGGAGATGATCGGATTCATCCAAGGCGAAATTGCCGGCGAGAAGCTTGTCGCCGGCGACGTATTCCCAAAGACGCTGATGCCAGCGGCCGCCTCCGGCGGAGACTTGGCCAATCTGGTGCTCGAGGAGCGGGAACACCTTTTCGCCGATCTCCGCCGCCACCGCGCACTGCTCTTCCGCGGCTTCGACGTCTCCGACGCCGGAGACTTCCACCGCGCCGTCGAGGCCTTTCGTTGGGAAGCCATCGAAATGAAGTCCAGCGCCTCCACCCGGACGAAGATCACCAGCCGTGTCTACTCTGCCAACGAAGCTCCGCCGGAGCAGCTCATCAATTTCCACCACGAGATGCCACTGGTTAGCATTTAATCGCTTAATTTTTCACGAACTACTTAACTACTATTTCTCTTCTAACTCTCTCATAAGATGACGGAGATGCCGAGGATGTTGTTCTTCTGCTGTGGCGAGCCTTCACCTCAGGGCGGAGAGACGGCGATCGTCGCCAGCGATGTGGTGGTGCAGAGAATGGATGAAAGGATGCCGGAGGTAATGGCGAAGGTGGCGGAAGTCGGGCTCGTCTTCAGCATAAAGACGGCGAGCGACGCGGAAGCCGCCGATTCCGAAACGGTGGTCAACAGAACATGGAAATCGCTTCTGGGAACCGACGATGAGACCGAAGCTGAGAAGAGGTACGTTGGTTGATTAATTTAATAATTATTTTGTCTGCTTGATCTGCCCACAGAATTAATTTATTTTCTCCCAATTAGAACTTAAAAAAGAATGGTTTCAATACTCAGTTTTAGTGAAAGTACCGATTTTAATAATTTTAATATCAACGGTTTAAATTTTTTATAAATTTTTAAAATTTTAATTAAATTTATTAATAATTATTATTTAATATTATTTAAAAAAACCTTAAAAATGTGTAGATTTCGGCCGAAATCAATCCAAAACTATCAAAAATTCGTAGTTTTAGCAAAATTTTAAAACCATGCTTGAAATTGAATTGAAGTAAATTGAATGCAACAAATTCTGCAGTCCTATTAGTAATTTTATATACATGTGATATTTTACGAGCCTTAAGAGTACACAAAACATCAATGATATCCAAAAATGATTGCGTTCTATTAGCTAGTAGTCTATAAAATGTCAATAATCATTTTGAAAGAATCTCTCTCCAAACCAGATATCCTATGTAGTCTCAGCCCATTTTCTAGTGAGCGTTGCTGCCTCCTATACACCTCTCATCTCAGTAACTGAGGATGCACTCATGAACAATAATATGCCAAGTGCCTCAAAGAGGTTGTCATCATAGTCTCTAGCTATTGCTTCTACACCTGAAGTACTATTTGCTTCACAGATCTGTCAAAATTCACTTTGATCCTAAATGTGGCTGAAGGAACCTAATGGGAGGAAGAGGGGTGATGCGAATTTAAGTGACTCATAAAAGGATTTCTCCCATCATTGAGCACTACTGCAGTAGCCATTGAAGACTAACATAGATAAAAAGTTAATCCGTGGAAGAAACATCAAATAGATTAAAAAACAAGTTGAGCTTAGCATAGTCTTTAACATGAAGGACTTGAGTCTAGATAAGTATATTTTCGGCATGAAGTTATAAAGGGATAGAAAGATGAAAAATTATGATTATCATGAGAATCGTACATCAAAATGGCGCTCCGCTCCGAAGATTTCATATGGATAAAGTCAATCCAATTGCGATACCTCCCGAATCATCTCTAATTAACAACCATAATCCTTCTATAGAAAAAGAAGGCAATTATGTCAAAAATCTTTTATTCAACAATTGAAATTTTGATGTATATGATGGTGTATACGAGATTAGATGAACTCATGTTGTTCAAGTCATTAGTAGGATTCTTTCTATTCTAGGAAAAGAATACTAGGCCACTATCAAAAGAATGTACACATCTCACAAATTAGGAGTTTGTTGGAGATCTACCTTATGAGGATAAAGGCAGAAGTAATTTGTCAAAAAATGCTTCTCAAAGGGAATCATCAAAAAAGAGTATCATCGAAATTTTGACGAGCACTAAAACATCAACTATGGTTTGAACTAATATTGTCTATCCCCATGGAGTTGAAGTTTCTTCAATTCGAAGTTGAAGAAAGGGTAAACAGAAGTTTAGATAAGAAGACTTGACAAATTTTTATCAATTATGGTGGACCTAATGTTTGGTAAACTTTTTTATCAAAAAATAGTTTGGTAAACTCTTTTGCTGAAGGGCGAATCTTGGTCAAGTGAAACTTTGATAATTTAAACAAGGCATATAAATCTTGTTGGAGATAACTTTGAGAAGAAGAAATATCAAAGAGAGATTTTTGATTTAAGAGATGCTACTTATTCAACTGTTCGTTGAGAAGAGATTCTTTTCAATTGAATTGAATATGTGATGACCAATATTAGAGATTTTTATATGGTTAAGGGGAGAGCCCTGTGACTTACCAGGCTATTGTGGAGTAGTTTGCCACATTTGCTGTGACGTCCCTAGCCGTCACACTAAATTTTTTTTTTCTAAGTTAGGGGAGAAGGAAGATTAATTCAACAGCGGAAGAAAACTAAATAGATCAAAAGCTACTACAAGAGTTCACAATACTAAATCTTAGAATAGAATTAAATATCAATTAAAGTAAATGAAGCAGAACTACTATAGTCTCAACTGAACACATAAGTAAATGATCACTCTCTACGAAATAAGACAATAAACTATTTCTTTTCTTGACTGGCATTCTCCCCATTCCCGTGATCAAGTGCTCCAGTACCTGCCACGTTAGTGACAGAGTCTGTTAGAACAGACTCGTAGGTTGTACACTAACAAAGCCTTTAAATAAAAATATTAAACAACAATAATAATAATAACACATTGACATGATATAATAAGAATAACAAACAATTAAACACATATAACATAGATTTTAATTAAGCATGCATGTATGATAAAGAAATGAAATAACACAGCATGAACAATAATTATGAAACAAACATAATATAATTTGCATAGCAAGTACAACATCAGTATATAAACAGAAACGATGATATAAAATAAGTAACGAGCAAATTTCTTTTTATTACTTTCACTTTTATCTTTTGGGCCCGTGATTTCTCGTACTACGCCTCAGCTGTATTTTACATATTTGGGGATCGTCATCCCCTAGCCCCGTAGGCAATAGCCCATAATGACAAAAATGTGAGGTCCTCAATCAGTTTTGGGAGTTTTCACCCCCTAGCCCTGTAGGCAATAGCCCATAATGGCAATGGACGCCGTCGCGCCTATATATCATATGCTCGAGCTAAGGCAGGTGCGTAATCCCACAGAAATCACATTTAACTTTTAATCCATTGTCGCCTTTAAAATCTTGATTATAAATTTTGTAATATCTTTAACTTTTCATATAAAATTTCATAAACATTTATATTCAAGTTGTATATTTCAGTATTTTATTCCTTTGGACTCTTAGTTGAAGATTTTGTAATCAAAGATTTTAAAATTTTTAACATTTATTCTCTTTATCTATAAGATCCTAAGGTGATTGTTGACCGCAGCAATATCTTTGGAAATCTAAAAAAAATATATATATCTATAATCCTCGTGAAATTAAACGGGTTTTAGTTTTGCAAAATAATTTTATTATTATGATAAATTTTTTTTATCATATAATGTCAATTTTCTTAAAAGATAAAAAATGATAGCACTAGCTGCTTGCGCGGACGTGCGGCAGCTGGTCCACGCATTAATATGTGTCGCACTCATTAAATATTGACAAAAACAGCTAGCCATGCATGTCAGCGTGGTAGAAGGTTTCCTCATTGTATTAAATATAATATTTAAGTTATATTTGAATGTATATAAGTTTTTTAGTTTTAGTTTAATATTTAGTTAAATTATTTTGATATATTTTTAATAAATTAATGGTATAATAATTGATCATGCCCACTGGATCATGACTCAATTTGCTAACTAAATTTAATCATTTTACTAATGATTGAGCTCAATTAATAAAATATCATCCAAATAAAAAATTTAATTAACTCAAAAATAAAATTACTAAAATAATTTATTAGGTCACATTACTAATTAAATTTGGGTGAATTTTATTTTTTAAAGTAAATTAAAAAAAAGACCAAGTGTATGTTTAACGCAGAAAGTATATTATAAACCGTGGATCAACATATTATCACTTTCTAGTATAAAATATATTTGAATATAATTTATATATTTAAATTAACAAACACAGATGTTTAATTATATTTGAATACTTTTTTAAAACTAAAACTAATTGATTAAAATCATTAAATTAAATTTAGTGATGGTAATTATCGAATAGTATTTTTTTAGAGAAAATTGAGTTTTAATAGTTTTGATCTAGTTTCGGCTAAAATCAAAATTAAGTATTTTTTCAATTCGACTCGACCGAAATAAACATAAAACTTTAAAAAAAATTACTTCTAAGGCTTATTTTTTTGAAAATTAAAATTAATCTAATTTAATTTTAATTTAATATATCACATCACATATAAAATTTAATATTTAAAATTAATTTTATTTTACATCCTACGCATATTACTAAAATAATAACTAATTTATATCACATTTCTCACATATCCCAACATAATAATTAATTTTATAACACACGTCTCGTATATATCAACATAATGATTAATTTTATTTTACATTATTTATAATTTTTAATAAAAAATATTTTTATATAAATTTAATTTTAATTTTATTAAATTAAATCTCAGAAACAAACAGAAATTAATATTTATATTGCAAAGATGATGCGTGAATAAATAAATTGATTAATTTTGAACAGGCTTCTCGAAATGCACGAATCTTGCAGTTCCGTCAAATTCTTGAGCAACGGGAGCGCGGAGCTGGTTTTCGGGCCCACGAATCCCGTGAGGGAGTTTTCGGGCCGGCGGGCCTGGATCTACCCGATTCTCGGTTTCGCCGGCGATCGTCGGAGCGTGAAGAACGAGTTCGGCGACGGAAGCGATTTCCCGGCGGAGGCGCTCGACGTTTACCGACGGATTCTGGAGGAGAACTGCGTGGACGTAAATTGGCAGAAGGGAGATGTTCTCCTGCTCGATAACTTGGCTGTTCAGCACGCCAGGAGGCCCGGAAAACCACCTCGCCGAATCCTTGCGTCGCTCTGCAAGTGATTTGAATCTGTACGCATATGAACCCTAACTTTAAATAATTATTAGATTAAAAGGAGTTTGATTTTGTATTATATAAATATTATATTTTAAATAATAATTTTATAATTTCTAAAAAATTTATTTATATAAATTATTAAATTAAATAATTATTTTTTCTAAATAATATAATGCTTTAATAATTATTATTTATAATTATTTTAATATAAACTATTCATTCAAATAGGATTAATCTCGATTCAAATTTGACTCAAGTCAACTAAAACTCGAGTTGCACTTGAATTGATTCTGATCTTATTCATGACCGGTTTAATTTCACACAAAAAGTCTCACATAGCATTTTTATTAAAACAATTAATTATTTTTTTAAGAATTAAGAACTATTTACTGATTATTTATCATAAAAATTAATTTAAATAAAAAAACATGCTCATCAAAACATTATTGTATAGTAAAAATCTTTCACTTTCATAAAATAATCAGACCTTGCATAAAAAAGTAAAATAATTTAATATCTATAATTTTTAAAAACTTGGTTTAAATTACTTATAATAATGAACTATGACAATAAATAAATAAAACACAATTTAATAGAAAAATTAAATAATGAAATTTTTTTAAAAACTTTAAGAATAAATACACCCAAGTCTTTAAGAAAATTCATAATTTTACAAATTTTTCCAAAAAATCTTCGAACATAAATAATTCAATGTTATCCTTTTATTAGATTTTATTATTTTATATAAAAAAAAATTTAATATAAAATGATGAAAATGTCTCACTGCAGTTGCACCTGCACGCAATGTGCCGACCATCATAGCGAGAAATTATTGCATTCGGATAAAGCACCATCCGGATGCAAATCAGAGGCCGAAACGTGTATCTGAACCCACCTGTATTGCACACGTGGCGATCTCTGAATGACATCCGGATGGTGCTCCATCTGGATGCAATAATTCTTCCATAGTAGCAGCTCTATATTGCCGCCCTCCGCACGACAATTACGGATGCAATGACAAAACCTAACTAAAGTAATAATGCCAACTTTATAGACCCATTATAAAATTTTTAAAATCATGAACTGCTTTATATTACCTTAACCTCAAGGTATATATATGAAGTTTACTTAAAATTTAATCATATTAACTAATTAGATTATATTAAATTTTGATATAAGAAATTAATTTTATTTCACTTATACAATTTAAATACAACCACTACATAATTTGCCATGACGAGCTATTCGCAGAAGTGGTCGGTCTATTATGAAGTTTATTGAATCTTCTGATTGATTTTATTTGCTTTCAAACTCACTTCTAGCAAAAGCAGCCTAGGAAAGCAAATCCAATTACCAGTCTCAGGCGGTCAGAATGAATAGAGTAGGGCAGAACCATGGGGTTTAGTGATTGAGATCTGATGTCGCTGGACGTTGAATTGACTAAACCATGCTTACTATATGGGGGGAGCCGCGCACTCAAAGGTAGGGCATTTCCCATTGATATAGGAAGCAAAATTCGGGAAAAAGAACCCAAGAATTCAATCAGAATGAAAAAAAGCCAAAATAACATTAATTTTATTTATTTCTTATTAAACACATAATTCAAAGTTATCCAAAAAATTCTAAACCGAGGGCTTTTTTTTTTTTTTTTTTTTTCCTTTTACCAATTTATGTATGCATCTTAAGTGGTGAGGAGGAACAGAGCAGACCACAAATTAAATTTGCGGAAAATTACAAATCAATCAATTTATGAGATGCCCATTTCAAATGCATATCAAATTCTTGTTAATAACATAATTCTACAAAAATCTGAGAATTTTTTTGAATTGAAATCAATGAAAAAGGATAAAGTCTGAACAAAAATTTAATTAACCCTTAGCCTAAAAGAGTGCAGGAAATTAGAAAAGATGACCAATACCCAAATTAACAATTTAATAAGTTAAACTTAATTTTAGATCCATTTAGGTCAGTTGTGAGGGACCGTAACTTATCAAAATGAGTAAGTCATCGGCCCCCATGGCTTACTTGTTTCAGACAGCAAATTAGAAAAGATGACCAATGCCCGAGTTGTAGTATTCGAGATTTTCTAAATGTTCTCAAAATAGTTCTTTGACCTACAGAAGAAATCCAAAATATGTTGCAGACAGCAAAAAATAAAAAATTTGAAAATCTGAAACATCGAAAATATGGACTGAAAAAAAGGAGAAAAGACATTACTGGGATTTGATAATTTCGTTGACTTGACAAAGTCCCCCAAACTGTCTCTTAAACTCAGTAATTCCAATTCTATGAGCTGTCATAAAGGTTATATAAAACATATCCAGCTCGCAATGCCCCAAAAGCGATGAATAACTGCGGAAGCAATGAGATGGAGAACTTGCCTCAGGGAGAGCATGATTTCTTCTTCAGAAAGCATCAGAATCCACAGTTAAACCCAACTGGTTTGCTGAAAACCTGTGTAGTTTTGGAGAAAAGGAAGCTTAAATGGATAAGAAGAGAGCAGGGCAGAGGAAGAAGATTGGAGATTTGGGTTGTTACAGCACAGCAACTTAATATATTGACAGTGAAAAATCCATTGAAAAGTTAATTATTTGTACCTTGATGAATAATAGGTAACACATAAACTGAATGTGCACTTGGTGGGGACACAGATCAGCATCGAATCAGATGGTTAGGATGACGTCATGTGCTGAATCAAAATTCAAATTCAAATTAATTGGAGCTATTAGAGATTTCCATATTAGCTTTACTTAAATTTGATTTGATTTGATTCAGAGCATATCTAGAAGATTTGAAGACTCACCACATTTGGAGCTGATTTTATTTTATTGTAATAGAATTAGTTCCATATTTATTTTTATTTATTTGGTATTTTATTTTCTGCATTTAGTATTGTATTTCTAAATTTTACATGGGATCTCTCTATATAAAGAGGTCGCCCTGCATTGTAAAAAAGAGAGTATTGTGATGAATAAAATTATGTTTGAGTTTTCTCAGAGCCTAGATCCGGGTTAAGGGGGTCGATATTCCGGTGAAGGAAAGGGTAGGGTTAGCCTTTGGTGAGAATCCTCAAATTAGCCTAGTTATCCACTTTTAGTAAAAAATAAAAAAATAAAAAAATCTTTCCCTTCCGTCCACTCTGCCGGTTCGAGAAATCGCCTGCTTCCGCCTACGCCTGCGCCAGCGCCCGCGCACCCCTCCGACTCCGGCTCCACCTCCCGACCGAATCTCATTAAACTGATTATTTGACTTCAACATAAATTATTCGCTTGACTTGAATTATTCATTTGGCTCTAATTGTGCGACCTGATATTTATTTGTTTGTCAATTACTGTTGGATTTAACTGTGAGGCGTCTGTCCTAAATTCTTGAACCTCGGATCTGATTTATTGAATTTAAATTGACGTTCTAATCTAAATTGATAAATTCTTATTTATCATACGATCCAATTTAGTTTTAATTTTAAAATATCTTAATTTACGGGATTCAAAAATCTTATTTATCATAGAATTTATTTAGAAAGTATTTTTCTCTTAATTAAAATAATTTGCCAATCAGTTTGCTGAATATTAATATAAAATATCACTAATATCTTTTTCTCGTCCTGCATCAACCTGGTATCAGAGCATGGTTGGAATAAGGTGCATTTAGGCATATTTATTTGTCTGCATATGCCCACTAGGTCTGGTTTAGAATACACTAGGTCTAGTTCCCCTATCCCCATGGATCCCAAACTAGAGACTATATTGATTACTTTCATGGCTAGAACAGACTGTCTGGATGATATGAAAATTAAACTGGATGAGGTGAGTGATCGAGTCGCCCGCCTTGAGGTTAAGCGACGCACCCACACCTCAGAAATTGAGGTCGATCAGCCTAGGAGAGAGCTTAGATTAGTACCAATTGCTCCAATTCCTGCTCTCATTGCCAGACCTATTGAGACTATAGGTGACCAATCTAGTTTCTTCATGAAAGAAGTTTTGAATGAGTTCTCTACAGAGACCTTCATTCTTCCTGAAGCATTGAAACTTGATTCCTTACCTATATCCATTTATATAGCAGATCCTAGTTTAGCCGAAGAATACGAAAAGTACGAGGATGAGATACACGAGGAAGATAGCTATATGATAGAAGTCAAAAGTCAAGTTGAGAAAATAGTCATAGAGCTGAGTTATAAAGAAGAGCGAATCATAGATGCGATAGAGGACACTAAATCATCTTATTGTAGTGATAACACTATCGATCATATTAAGATGATTATATGTCATGGTCGTTCTGTGGTCAATAGGTTTGATTTAGTCGAGTATACCTATGCATATCTTAGATTTTGTGAAAATTCGACACCTATAGACCAATGTAGGCAGATGACGCATGAGACTGAGTGGTGGGCTACGCGAGCATCTAACTGGTGTGCTGTACAGTTTGCCAGATATTTCTGGAGGACTTTATGACACCTATTAGGGACCGCGTCTCTTGTGACTCTAACTTATTTTCCATATGCCTATAATCAGAATCTAGTTTACATACATTTTATTTCTTCTTTTAATATCGTAGGTTTGAGTCTAGTTAGTATTTGAATTTTCATTTCATTTTAGTCCATTGTATGTGTCAGTTTCTTTATTTATAAAATAAATGAAATCAGTAAAATTAATGGTAAGCTATTATAATTAAGGGTAGAATTTTTTTTTTAAAATATTTTATTATGGTAATTTAAGATAATTAAATCTCTAATTTAATTTATTTTAAAATTTGGTATTAAATTGGGTCAACTGAATAAGTTTGAACATTATTATTAGATCATGAGAATAGTTGATACTTTTAATATTTCAGATCTATTAGTTATCAGGACCCAACAGTAACACCTAGTGAAGCAATAGCTTCTTGTTCCCTTTGAGTGTAGCTTTACCCACGAGAGTCCACAGCCAAAATCTACCTCAATAATTTTAGAGCTAATAGAATAGACTTGTTGAGCAAGTAATTTTAATAGAATTCAATTATCAGTGATATTTGGTTCGGTGGAGAATTTTACTTTTTCAGGAGGCTCATAGGTTGCAGTTGATCTGACCCACTCGGAGACACATGAGTCGCATGACCCATACTCGAAGGGGTCGAGTTCCTCCCACATGGGGAGAATTGGTGGGAACACAGATCAGCATCGAATCAGATGGTTAGGATGACGTCATGTGCTGAATCAAAATTCAAATTCAAATTAATTGGAGCTGAGATTTCCATATTAGTTTTATTTAAATTTGATTTGATTTGATTCAGAGCATATCTGGAAGATTTGAAGACTCACCACATTTGGAGCTGATTTTATTTTATTGTAATAGAATTAGTTCCATATTTGTTTTTATTTATTTGGTATTTTATTTCCTGCATTTAGTATTGTATTTCTAAATTTTACATGGGATCTCTCTATATAAAGAGGTCGCCTTGCATTGTAGAAAAGAGAGTATTTTTGATGAATGAAATGATGTTTGAGTTTTCTCAGAGCCTAGATCCGGGTTAAGGGGTCGATATTCCGATGAAGGAAAGGATAGGGTTAGCCTTTGGTGAGAATCCTCAAATTAGCCTAGTTATCCACTTTTAGCAAAAAAATAAAAAATAAAAAATCTTTCCCTTCCGTCCACTCTGCCGATTCGAGAAATCGCCTGCTTTCGCCCACGCCCGCGCACCCCTCCGACTCCGGCTCCGCCTCCCGGCAGCCTGCCGGCCACCGACGAGCGCTGACGCCACCCACGCGACA
>KZ451976.1:1276204-1305208 GCA_002786265.1 Apostasia shenzhenica
CAAATTGATTCAAGGTGAACTATTCTTGAACCCAAATTGATTCAAGGTGAACTATTCTTGAACCCAAATTGATTCAAGGTGAACTATTCTTGAACCCAATTTGATTCAACCCATACATGACATCAAAGTGAGCATTCCCACCGATATAAACATAAAGTACGACTCCAAACAACTCGAATAAAATGCAGAAATAAAAATAACTATGTACAAGGTAATAAATTGTTATAATCTACGCTCGAGGTCGTAGATTATAACAAGTCATCGGTGCTGGTGATCTGGCGCTACATCAATATGAGATTTGTGTGAAGAAAATTTTAATTCAATAATGAATAAATATATTATTCTTTGCCAAAAATAAAGTGAATAAACTATTTTATAAGTTATAATACTTATATATATATATATGTTTTAATTAATATTTATAAAAATATTGTATAGAAACTTTAATCAAACATTATATCGATTCTGAATTAAGGTGAGGGGCGACTAACTTATGTCATTTGTTTGTTGATTAAATATATTTTTTATTTCAGCATTTTTATCTTTATTAAAATTATTATATTTAATGGTTGCACAATATGTATGAATTTATGCAATAAATTGGCTATACCCATGCATCTTATGAAATAATGTGACCATATTGAAATAATACTGTTAAATGCGTCATTATTTTATTTTATAGGAGTATTTTACTATGTAGATTTTTTTTTTGATAGGACATATGTAGAATATTAGTGTTGTATGAATGTTGTATATTGATAATAATAAAAGTGAGAATACATAAAGATATATCGCCAATTCCTAGCTTGAGATGTATTGATATTATGATTATGCTGTATAAAGTTTTTCCCATTACACTACTAATAGAATTAAGTCCTCAGCAGAGTACGTATATAGTACCAAGGCTTTCCCATTACGCTACTGATGGAAGTATGTTTTTGAGTGACCATAGATTAATATTGATGTTGAGACTAACCTGATTCTTTTCCATTGCACTATTAAAGAAAACAAGTTCCTCGATTAGATTATAATTGAGAAATTAGACAATAATCTAAAGTAACTCTAGAGCACTAACTTAGAACATACAAAATAATCCAGAACAAGAAATGACAATTTATAGTTATTATTATAGATACCATTTTTACATTATTGCTATTATTGTTTTTATATATTAAGCATACTATTGTTGTGGATGTTGTTAAAATTTATGTTTAATTTATTTTATCTTTAGCATGTTATCATGTTGATATTTTCATATAAGTTTGGTTTAAAAGTTCGGAGTCATAGGACTAGCCCTCTCAAAAGTCTTTAGGTTCACAAGCTATTATATAAGAGAGAGTAATAGATAGTTTTTTCAAAAAAAAAAGAATATCAATTAAGAGGACTCTAAGGCCCTGTTTAGCATGATGACCAAAATCAGGATCAAAATGGTACTAATTTAAAAATAATAATAATAATAATAAATAATTTTTTTTAAATCATTCTACACAAACTCTAATATAAAAAAATATTATTTTACTTCACATACTCAATAATTTTCAATAAAAATATCAATTTTACTTCACATCCTAGACTAAAATATTCGAATCGAGTATTTTAATATAGGATGTGAAATCAAGTTAATATTTTTATTAGAAATTATTAAGCATGTGAAGTAAAATAATATTTTTTTATATTAAAATTTATGCAGAATAATTAAAAAAATTTATTTATTTATTTATTATTATTATTATTAAAATTAATACTATTTTGTTCTTGATTTTGATTTTCACTCAAAACAGGCCTAAACATGAGCATGTAAAAATTAATATTACATTAAAAAAAAATGCTATCTTTTAGGATAAAGAAGTAGCTGAGAAGTCTCAATGTTGGGATTAATTGGGCTTTTTGGGCCATTAAAATCTCAAAAGTTTCAATGGGCTTTCTAATAGGCCATCTTTCTGCGTACGTGTTAATGTACATTATTTTTTAAGGAAAACTATTGTTTGGATAAATTTTTTATAATTTTATTTACACTTGAATATGGCAAATTTCTCCACCTCCAGGAGATTGATGAAGCACACAACATATATAAAATGATACTTTTTTATTCAAATTTATTTAACCTACTTTAATTTGCTTTTAATGAGACAAATCTATATAAGTCGTAAATTATAACCTATAACCTTCCCCAAATTATTTTAGAATGAGATAGATTCGAGTATAGCATAATTATACCTGTTCTGAACTGTGACTCGTAATTAATTAAATAAAATTATATTATTTTAATAATAAAATGATTAAAATAATTTTTATTTAGAATAAATCACAATGAACATGAGGTATGATAGGGTGGATTAGGGAGAGGTAGGGCAGAGATGGGCAAGGTAAAATGAGAAAAATATGGAACGGTAAATATAACATCCCGTGATCTCAATGTAGAAGATAATAAGTATTGTCTGCTTTGGCTTTAGTAAAACTGAGTGACTTGAGTATTTCCCAGGAGGTCACCCATTTCAGTGCTACTCTAGCCTAAACACGCTTAACTACGAAGTTTTTCATCAATAGTAGATGCGCATTTTGGGGCAAAAACTTTATAGTTAAATGTGCTTGGGCTGGAGTAGCACTGAGATGGGTGACCTCTTAGGATCAAGTCACACAAATTTTTTAAAGTCAAGACAGACAATACTTCTACATTGAGATCACGGGATGTTACAGTAAGGTAAAAGCTAGGCAGGGAAGAACGAGATTATATTGATGAGGCTTGAAGGATCATAGAACGGATATAAGTTTTGCATAATATAATCTATATATGCTTCTAACTTATACCTGTTCTGTTGTCATTTTCGTAAATATATTTGAAATAGTTCATTATGAAAATAACTGCTCACATATTAGCTAAACTATATTGTCTTTATCATGCACGAGTCTGATATCATGTATATTGTTAACCATTTTATATAATTTGACTTAAAAGAAATTAAATTCCTCTAAGTTAAATTTATGTACAATAAAGTTTTTGTAGTTGTTAAATTAAATAGATAAATTTATTAGTTTAAAATAAAATATAAATAGGCCTTTTCGATATTAATTAAATTATTTAATTGATAAATTTTTTAATTGATATGTTAGTTGAGATTTTATTTTTATCTAAAATATTAATTTAATTTTTAAATTTATCAAATTAATTTATTAATTTAAAAATATTTTCTATTAAATCTTTTTATTAATATCAAAAAAAATTATTTATTTGTTTTCTCAAATTAAAGAACTTACTAGTTTATTTAGAAATTAGAAAGATCTAAATTAATTAAATTAGATGAATTTAAATGCTATTATCCCTAAAAAAGACAAAATTACGATAACTGTTGCTTTTACAATGAAAGGGTCGGATTTGTATCGAGTTGGCCTCGACTTGAATCTAATTCATAAGACATCCAAATCAGATTCATGACTCAGCATGGATTGGATTTTTAGATAGGATTTCGGTTCGATGTGAAACTTATACTAACAATAATTTACTTATTTAAGTTATTAATTTTATTTTAAAAAGTATAGATTTTTTATTAGTTTTTAATTTATATATAATAATAATATTAATTAATTTATTACTTAGTGTGTTATTAAATAACCAACTTTAAATATAAATTAAAAATATGAAAATAAAAATAAATTTTATCAAAATTAAAAAAAAAGTAAGCAATATAAATTTCACATTATTTAGTTTTGTAAAGAGGAACTAATTTTTGATATATTTAATTTAAAACATTGATATACTATTTTAAATTATCACAGAAAATTATATATATTAAAATAGAAGTAATTATATATATAAAAATATTATAAAAAATAAATAAAATAAAATTTTAAATGATATTATAAGTAAAAAATTTATAAAATTAGAATCTTAAAAAATTAATTAAAAGTAATTTAAATATAATATAAATTAATAATCATACATCCATTTAATAAAATTTTATACTACCAAATATAAATAAAAATTTAATCTTAATTTTTATATTTATTTATTTATTTTAATAAAAATATACTACTATAAAACTCAATAAAAATATATAATATTATTTAAAAAATTGGATCAAGCTCGTACCAGATCTGACCCGTTAAATACATAAAAAGAGTAAGTTGAATTTCAAATTAATATTTTGAAGTAAAAATTTATTTTATTTAATAGAATAATTGGATCAGAAATCATCAGATTGAGTGGGACCATATCAGAGCTAATGCAAATGATCATGATAATATAAGTGAATACCAGCACTAAAATATCAATAAGAAAAAGAGAACATCGCCAATAAAAAAGTGCAAGCAATAATCATAAATTTTTTTTTATAAAAAAAATAATCATTAAACTTTTTTTTTATTTTCCTTTTATTTTTGCTTTTATAAAAATGATAAATTTCTAGAAATAAATTGCAAATATAGTTTGTCAAACACAATATAAAATATATATTGTAAATATGGTTGGATGTTTTAAGGAGAAAAAAATATAGAATTGACTTAGGGAGCTGAACATAATATTGCACTGATTTTAAAAGATAAATTATGTTTTTAATTGTTAAATATTCTAAACTGCAGTGAAATATAGAATGATTTTGGGATGTACCAAAAACATTTAACTATAAAGTTGTATTTAATTGGAGAAAAAAAAGTATAAAAAATTTAAAATAATATATATAATGTAAAATAAAATAAATTAATTATATTAAAAAATTATATTGAATATGAAATAAAGTGATTATTTAATGTTAAAATTTATGTAAGAAAAAATATATATTTTATTTTATTTTTTATAATAAAATAAGATTTTTAATTGAGAAAAATTTTAATTATAATTAAAAAAAATTCAACAAAAGGAGCTTAAAACTGAAATAAGATTATTAATTTATTATACGTGATAATAATAATGTTTTTAATTCAGAAAACATCGCTCATAATGCACATGGGAAATGGTTTACCACCCAAAAGTGTTAGATGCGTTTTTTTTTATTATTAAAAATTAGAGCATTATTCAACTATGGTTGGATTTGTCGAATCATACATGAAATAAGTTGAACCGCTAAATTAAAAAATAAATCAAAAAGATAATTATATGTTAAAAAAATGAGAAATATTTAAAATAACATTTTCATTCAATTAACTCTTTGTAATTATTAAATAGTAAATATCACAAAATATATTAAATTTTTATGATGCGATCAAATTTTATATATAATTCAATTTTAAGTGTTGAACAAAATCGGATGACATGCTGATTAACGCTTAGATCAGTCGAATTGGGTTTAGGAAATAATTAAAAAATAAATTATTGATATATTCTCATCGATCAAATTTTTATTTTACTAAGCTGAGTTTAAAGTATATTATATATAATTAATTTATAAAAATTAATATCTAAAATTTAAGATTTATGATTTAGGATATAAAATTTAAGATTTATGTTTTAGTAGTAAAATAATTTAGAATATAAATTTAAGGCATAAATTTTGGCCCGTTTGGCAATGGGCCGAAAATCTTGACTAAAATTAGTTATAACTAAAATTTTAAATTTATTTTAAAAAAACTTAAAAAATTATTTTATATCTCACCCAACACAAATTCTACTATTAAACAATTAATTTATTTCACATATAGCACAATTTTCAATAGATCAATTAACTTTATTTCACATCCCACACAATTTTTAATATACCAACTTATTTTATTTCATATCATACATATTTTTTAAAAATTATTAAAAATTTCAACCAATTTTTTTTTCTTATTATCAAACAGAGTTGTCTTAAATTTTAAGTTTAAAATTTTATTCAGCGTAAAATATGTATTTTTTTGCAAATAAAATATTATATATGCAAATATTTTTTTATCAAGAACATTAAAAAATAGCGAAGAAAGTGAGAATGGGGACTATGCCTCTGTTTGTTTGACAGTTCAAAATTATTTTGATTTAATTTTAAACAATTATATCACATCACACATAAAAATTAATATTAAAAATTAACTTTATTTCATATTCTACATATATTATCAAAATAACAACTAACTTATATGACATTCTTCACATATCCTAACATAATAACTAACTTTATATCACATCACTCACATATCTCAATATAATAACTAACTTTATATCACAATTTTCATATATTCTAATATAATAACTAATTTTATTTCACATTATTCACAACTTTCAATAAAAAATATTTCTATTCAAATTTAATTTCGACCTTATTAAATTTAAATCTTACAAACAAACAGACCCCTGAATCATTCTTCGGCTCCCAGTAGATAAACTTGCTTCAATTATTTATCTATATGTAAGTTTAAAATAATATATATAAATCATATTTTATTGAGAATAAAAATAAAAATGATGCCACACATGATTTTTTTTTATTGAACTGTTACACATGATTTTTATTCGTATTAATGAAAGAAAAAACTCCCGGGAAAATCCTTTGTTATTTGTGCGTTATAAATTTGCCATAGTTAATTTTAGTAAAAGTTAAATTTCTATTAAGTAGAAATAAATACATATATAATTAAAAATTAATTATTAAAAAAATTATAGTTAATTTTTAATTATATTTTACTCTATAGTTTATTTAATATTGCAAATTTTGTGAGAAACTGAGGGGGTTGTAAGAGAAAGTAATTTTTTTTTTAAATATTATTAGAAACTATTAGTTTAGATATTTTATGTAATAATTATAATTTATATAAATTTTTATTGTTACAGAATTTTTGAAATAAAAATAAATTAAAAACTTTTTAAAATTATGAATCAAAATTTAATTAGAAATTAGTTATATAAATTTTTTACTAATTAACCTTATAATTAATTATGTTCACATACATTATTAATATTCAAATTTACGCATTTATCTAAGCTATATAAGTATAAAACGCGATGAAATAAACTCTAATTAATAGGGAGAATAGTAAGCTCTAGTCCTCAGTTGCGACTATTTAGAGATGTTCATTTTATTGGTTTTATCGATTTTGTTAATAAAATTAAAAAAAAATTGAATTTAATTTTTAAATTTGAAAAATCAATCAACTAAATGAGATTTAAATAAAAAAATAAATCAATCAAATAAAATTGGATAGTTAAAATTATATTTTTTATTTAATTAATTATTTTAAAAAAAATAAAAAATTTAAATTAATATAATATAATAAACTGTTATAAGATTTCATAACTATAAATACTAAAAATATAACCAAAAAATAAATATTATAACTTAATAACAAATTAATGAATACTAATTTCATATAATTTCAGTAATATTATCACACAATGATACGTGATATTTTAGTTAATTCGATTAGTCAAATTTTTAAATATAAAAAATTAAAATCAAATTATTTAACTGAAAAAATTAATCATCAAACTAATAATCAACCTGGAATACCTTAAACTAAACTAATGATCAAATTTAATGCGTTCAATTTAATTTTTTTAATTTGAATTATTTATGGACATCACTAATAAGAAGAATTACACTTTAGCGCTCTGTTTGGCCTCTAATTAAAAAATTAATTTATTTTAGTAGGTTCAAAATTTTAAATTTATTTTAAAAAATACTTTAAAAATTATTTTATATTTCATTTTATATAAATTTTAATATTAAATAATTACTTTATTTCACATTTAACATAATTTTAATATAATTAATTTATTTTATTTTATATTATATATATTTTTTTAAAATTTTTTATAAAAAAATTTAAATTATTATTTTTCCTTACCTAGAGCGAGGCCAACAATAGTACTCGAAAAAGAAAATGTAATTTCCAACCTGTCGGTACGGTGACTTTTTCTTATCATAAATTTTTTCTCAAAAAACTACCATTTTCTTCGATTTTTTTTTTGTTTATTTTCTTCCATTACTTTATCATCTCTCATCTATTTGAATTTAAAAAAAAATTAAAAAACTTATTTTAATATTAAAATATAAATAAAATTATTTTATTACTTAGAATTCTAAAATGTGAAATAAAATTAAATTTTAAAATTAATATTTATATAAAATTTGAAATAAAATTAATTTTTAATTTTTAAATTTATAAATAATATAAAATATCAATAAATAGATTGTATTTTGACCTTTTATTTTAATAATTATTATTTTTAAATAATAATAATTAAATTAAATTTATTGCTAAATATAAGTACATATAATTTTATGTATTGACAAATATTATATACATATATATAATATCAATCTATTTAAATTTAAATAATTCTGACTTAAATATCAGTTGATTGTTTAATACAGAAATGCAAGTCAATTTAATTGAAGTCACAATAATAAAATTAAAAGTTATTAATAGGGCATTTATTTTAATACCATCTTAATCTTATATGAGATTATACTGTAAAAAATATACATAAAAAATATTACTCAAAAATAATATATAAATACAAAAAAATAACGTTAAAGAGGCGTTTGATTCAATATTATATTAATATTATATAATATCATTTAAAAAATATAAAATTGACATTTAAATAACTTAATATAATATTAAAATAATATCATATTAAATATTCCTAAATAATATTAAAATGATATTAAATCAAACAGTTTTTAACTGATTTTATGTTTTGGGCATCATTAAATAAAAAAAATGAAATTTACAATTTCTGATATTTCACAACATAAAATTTAGTTGTTTTAAGTAATTTGTGAAATAGTATTAATCAATGTGAGGATCAAATTGGCTGTCTGATCCATCCACACAGTATTTTTAT
This sequence comes from Apostasia shenzhenica, assembly GCA_002786265.1. Lineage (NCBI taxonomy): Eukaryota > Viridiplantae > Streptophyta > Magnoliopsida > Asparagales > Orchidaceae > Apostasia > Apostasia shenzhenica. Next base: position 1,284,960 of record KZ451976.1, read on the forward strand.
TTGGGTAAATTACACACAAATCTTTAAATTTAACTATTAATATCGCATAAATCTATATTTTTAAAATTATAATATTACGATCCTGAGTTTCTCAAATATTACCATTATATCCCTCACGTTCTCTCTCTCCTCTCGATCCCCACGTAAGCGCGAGGCCACATGGCTATCTATGGGTCGCGTACGTTGCGCGCTCGCCGGAGTGCCAGCGGCCTCGAAAGGAGAGAGAGGGGGAGAGGTATAATGATAAATTTTTAAAAATAATAATAATAAAAAATAATAAAAGACTAATTTAATAATTTATTAAATTTCATGGATTTTAATGTTATAATGTGAATCTATGCGTTATTAAAATTTAAATTCAGAGACCTGAGTGTAATTTACTATTTTTATATTTATTTATAGAAACCAAACAGTAAATTTTAGAAGCTTCGGAGGGGCGAAGGGCATCCTCTCTGACGGCGAAAGGCTAGCTGTCATTCGTCGCCCCACTAGCAAGAAACTCCCTCGTGGTTGGATCTTAAAACCCACCAACCATGTCCCGTAGCTGATCTGCCAGCTAGGCTGCTGCTCACGTAAAGAAATAATAGGCCACAGATCTGGCCGCAATTATGTAAATTGATCTGCATTTTGGAAATAAGAAACTATTATTTTTTTAATCTGCATTATGTAAATTGATCTGCATACGAATAATTTTTTTTTTAATTTGGCCGATCTAATATAATAGTTTATCTAAAATTTATCACTGTTTATTGAGACTATAAATTATTTTTTAATAAAAAATTAAGAAAAATTACACTTAAATTCCTGAATTTAAGGCTTAATAATACACAGGTCAACATTATAATATCTAAATTTCTGAATTTTAATAATTATCAAATATATTTTTTATTTTTTTTATTAATTTTTTTAAAAATTATCATTATACCCCTCCCCTCTTTCTCTCCTCCCGATCAACGCGCACGCGAGAGACCGCACGACATGTGTGACCCACTGGCGGCCACCTCTCTCTCTCCTCCTGATTCCCGCGCATGTGTGAGGCCGTGCGGCCACCGGCGGGTCGCGCGGTCACCCGTGGGTCACACACGCGTGTATCGGGAGGAAAAAAGAGGGGTAATGGTAATTTAAATTTTTTTTAATAATACAAAAATAAAAAAAATCTATTCGATAATTTATTAAGACTCAGGGATCCCGATGTTATAATTTTAAAAATCTGAATCTGTATGTTATTAAGCCTTAAACTCAGAAATCTGAGTATAATTTGCCCAAAAATTAATAAAAATAGATAAAAATAATGGTATAATTTAATTGTAAAAAGATATTTTAAGTAATTTAGAGAATGTATCCGCAGATGAATTTTTAATATAAACTATCACAATAGTTAGCATATTATATTTAAAATATATATCTAATGCTAATACATATGTTTCACTAAACACAATTTTTTATCTGAGATGTAAGTTATATATTCTAAAAAGATACACTATAATTATGTTATTTTAATGGAATTATTTATGATTTTTTAACCATGTAGATGTAGGATTACTGGTTAAATGTTAATTGTAACTAATTCAATTTTTTACATTTTTTTCACGGAGATCACTTAATTCAAATTTTTCTTATGCATAAATAATAGGTAAAGAAAGTAAACATTCCAGCGCTACAAAAGCTCACTTAAAATGACTTGTATTGCATGAAAAATTAAAATTTTAAAAATTAGTTTATAATTTGTTTATATATTAATTTAAAATGTGCAAAAAGTAATAAAATGATTAATCAAAACTGCTTATTAGAACCTTCTCTAATATCCCTTGACGTACAACAGCCTCTTGTCAAACAGCAGCCCATTGTCGAACAGCAGCCCATTGTCGAATAGTAGCTCAAAGAGATATCACAAGATCGTACCCTCCGTTGTGTCAACTCAACATTTAAGACAGCATGGGAGCCCACTCCCTAATTGTCCTTTGCAAGAGTAGGTGTCAGATGTAGCAGATTAAACCTACTATATCCCATCCTCTCCAAGTTATAAATAAGGGGGGTCTTCCTTCCTCTCGGGGGCCCTGGCGGAGCTAACCTCCTCTCTCTTTTTATCCCTCTTGTACTCATTCGGTCTCCATTTAGAGATCAAGCTTTGTAAGAGGAAATTTGTCTAGACGGCGTCGTGATTTTTCTCGCGGTCGCTGCGATTAATATTTTTTTTTTTAATGATCAGATTTGCCTTGAGTTCTGAGGGTAAATTTGTAATTCCACTTCACCATATTCTGCATTAAGGAATCAATTAACGCAGTAGGGGAGAGGGAGAGGGAGAGGGAGAGGGAGAGAGAACTCCGGGGAAGGGAATCACTCGCGCAGTAGGAGAGAGATCAATGGCTCCGATAGAAGGGAAGAAGAAAAGGGCATCTCTGTTCTCGTTCACCTGCGGATGCAGAGACTCGAAGTCCGTGTCGATTTCAGCGTCGACGTCAGATTCTTCGGAGAAATCGCCGGCGGAGGCACATCGGGCCAGGGAGGCGTCTTCGTCGTCCGGCGATACGCCGAGTTCCGCTTCTTGGTCCTTGATTGGGCGGAATCGGGAGCACGACGAGGGGAGCGAGGGGGCGGCGAGCTTCTCCGAGCTGCTGCGGGAGCTAAGCGAGCTAGAGCAGAGTGTGATGGAGTGGGGAAGCGGTCGCCAGCTTCCGGCGGCGAAATTTGAGGAGGAGGACGAAAAGGATCGGCATCGGAAGAGCTGGAGCAAGGGGAGGTTGGAGGAGAGCGTGGCGGTGGTGAAGGAGACGGAGGATCCGCTGGGGGATTTCCGCCGATCGATGCTGCAGATGATAGTGGAGAAGGAGATCGTCGGCAGGCCGGAGCTCCAGGAGCTCCTCTGCCGATTCCTCTCCCTCAATTCCCCGAGCCACCACGACCTGATTATCCGTGCGTTCGCCGAGATCTGGGAGGAAGTTTTCGCGGGCTACGAGGACACCCCTGAGCTCCTCCGATCCCTTCTCCCTCTTTCATCTTCCTCGCCGTAACCCTAGTCTGTGCAGATAAGATCGAATTCCCCAAGTTTTGAATCTTTGATAATCTGATTTCATCTTTTTTTTAGAAAATAAATATTATGTTGTAATTATTGCTAAATTTTGAGTGAGGTTTTTGAGAAGGGGATCGAGATGATCGCAGAGGGCGGCGGTTGGCGGCATCACGTAGGCGGCGGGCACACGAGCAGTGCGGATCAGATTAGGGTCAAGTCAACTCCGCCCTGATTTAAATTCATATATATCAAATCGGTTATACGCTAAATTAAATTGATCTGAATTTTCTCGAATTAAAAATTAAATCAATTGAAACTCGAGTTTTCAAATTTAATTGATAAAAAATATTATTTAAAATATTTTTTATAATTAAAATAATATTTAAATTTATTTAAAATAAAATAAAAAAATATTATATTTTTATAAATTAACAGAATATTTTAATATAAAAATTAATATTTTTAATATATATTTATATATATATTATAAAATATAAAGATGTAAGCATAAATCATAAAAAATGGTGTAATATATTTCATAATTTATTCTTTTATAAGATTATAAAATTATTAGTCAAACGATGATATATAGATGTGACATCTAAATGCCATAACATAACACTAAGGAGTTTGGTTCGTTGTTATCTTGGTGTTTTGTTATGTAATGTAGATATCATGATATTATTATTATTTTTTAACTAATAATTTTATAATTTTATAAAAAATTATTTATAGATGTCATTAAACCAAACAATTGCTTTCTCTAGATAATATAATATATCGTCTCCTAAGATAACAACAAACCAAATACCTCCTAAGATAACATCGAATTAAATGCCCCCTTAATTAATTCCCACAGCAAAATTAATTTAAATTATTTTTCATAAAAGAGGGCCATTAAAGAAATATTTAATAAAATATTCCAATATTCTCCCACTTGGTTTGATTAGGTTTAATTGCATAAACATTAGTCACATAGAAATAAACAGATTTCTATATAATGTTCATCATTATAATTACCCAAACTAATAAATTATTAAATGCAGTTATGTTAGTTGTACATTATCTTTTATTCAATATAATTTCTTTCATATAACACAATATAAATAAATTATTATACTAGGCCTACAAGTGATATATAACATTATAATGGTCCACAATAATATTTTATAAATTTTCCTATTTACTTCAAAATACATAAAGTGCATACTATCGTAAGGCAGAAAACATAATGCATATCAAAGAACATCATAGAGCTCGAGAGTATTGATATAATTATCATCAATCATCTTAACAAATAAATTTTAACACATTTGGAAATATAAATAAATTTTATATATACGCAAAAATGTAAAGAAAAATAAACTTTATATATGCACAAACTTGAACTAAAATATATTATAAGGAGTTAGGATCCAAAATCAAAATTAAGAGAAATTTAAGTATCAAATTATAGTTTCTTAAAACCTAAGACAATATTAAGAAAAATTAAGGAACTAAATTATAATTATTATTATAACAATTTAGGATCTAAAATCAAGACTATGAAAATTTAGGAATAAAATTATAATTTTTTAAGACCAAGATCAGATTACAGTTTCTTAATACCTATAACTAAAACTAAAGGGGTATTTTGTTCATTTTTATTTTGATATTATATTATGTAATCTAGATGATATGATATTTAAATGTTATCTTTTAATTAATAATTCTATAATTTTATATAAATTTATTTATATATATCATTAAACTAAATAATTGTCATATCTAAATAAAATAATATAATACCAAGATAACATTAAAAAAATAACCCTAAAACAAAATAAAAAAGTAAATTAAAATTTTTTAAAATCTAAGATAAAACTTAAGAGAAGTTAGAGGGATAAATTATTATTTTTTAAGATCTAAGGCTCTGTTTGGTAATAAGAAAAAAAAAAGATTTGGTTGAAATTTTTAGTCATTTTTGAAAAATGTGTATGATGTGAAATAAAGTAAGTTGGTTATATTAAAAATTATGTAGGATGTGAAATAAAGTTGATTGATTTATTGAGAATTGTATTGGATGTGAAATAAAGTGATTGTTTAATGTTGGAATTTGTGTGAGATGAGATATAAAATAATTTTTTAAGTTTTTTTTAAAATAAATTTAAAATTTTGACTATGAATAATTTTAGTTATGATTTTTAGCCCATTGTCAAATAGGGCCTAAGATTAAGATTAACTAAATTATATTTCTTGTTGTATAAAATTATGATTTTTTAAGACTTAAAATACTATTAAAAAGAGCCAAGATAATTAAATTATAATTTCACTAGACTTAAGGCAAAAACTAATAAAAATTAAGATAAAATTATAATTATTATTGTAAGTTTAATTTTATTTTATAGTATAAATACGAATATTAAAATTAAAAATATTTCATATTTTACGTATTTTTTAATATTAAAATAAATTTTACTTTCATTAAATTAAAAAAATAAAATATTTTTTCTTTTATTAAAAAAAACTTGAATCAAATGCACCCAGTGAACTGTAGCACCAAATTATAATTATTTTATACTATTATGTAAACATAAAAATTACCCTGCACTTACACATATTTTACTTGTTTTAAACTTAAATTTTTTAATTTAAAATTAATTTAATCATAATTAAATCAATTCAATTAGTATATGTATTTATCGTTACATTTATTAATATAAATAAAAAGTAAATTTTTTTTATTATATAAATAAGTTTATAATATTTTAATGTTTTAGAGAGAGAAGAGAGAGGAGCTGAAATGAAGAGAAGAGAGAGGAGAGGGAGGATAGAGGCAAGAGAGAGGAGAGAGAAATAGATGGGCTGACGATGAGAATGAAGAGAGAGAGGAGAGAGGAGAGAGGAGAGAGGAGAGAGGAGAGCAATGAAATATAACTTTTTAGGAGAAAAATTGAATAATTTTATTTTTGACAAGTTAAAAATAGAAATCCTCAATTTCAACAGCATGATAATATTTCGGACAAATTACACTCAAATTTTTGAATTTAACATTTAATATTGCGCACATTCATATTTTAAAAAATTATAACATCGTATCTTGAGTTTTAAAAAATTATCAAATGAGTTTTTTTTTTAATTTTTTCATTATTATTATTTTTTTAAATTACTGTTTTACCCCTGACGTTCTCTCCCTCCTCTCGATCCGGCGCGCGGCATCTCTCTTCTATTGATCCGGTGCACGTGAGCGACGTCAGCGCGCCCCTCACCGATGTTATAATTTTAAAAAAGTGGATCTACGTCATATTAAGAGTTAAACTCAGGAACCTCAATGTAATTTGCCATGATATCTTTAATAAGATATATAAAATTTTAATTTTAAATTAAGACTTATATATTTTTTTGGTATATTTTTATGCTACTTCAAACTTTTTTTAATTAATCGGGCCACCGCAATTTTTTTTTTATATATTAATGTCCTAAATTTTGTTATTTACCATTTGTAATTTTGAAACTTTCGAAATATTAATGTAAATTAAAAAACCTTATAATCAAGTTCTGTTCTTTTCCCCTTAGAATAAAATACAAAACGTTTCGTCGTATAAATATAAATCAAATGTGTTTAGTGATTTATATATAAATATAAAATTTAAATAGTAAAAAAAAATTTGATTGGTTCAAAGATAATTAAAGGAATGTAGGGGTGAACGTATGTAAAATCCCAATTTTAAATGGTGCAGCCCGTTCTATACCCAACTAAGCTGAATGTACGGCTCGCCCTTCCCCGTTCGCCCCCTCTTTCTCGATCGCCGTCTTCTCCACTCTTCCCGCAGCTCATGCCCGACAGCTCTGTGAAGGCAGCGAAGCACCACCTAACAGAAGGGAAAGGGAGCAAAAGCTAGAGATATATCTGCAAACGTATGGGATCTTAAGGAGGGATCGCAAGCAGATAACTGCATGAGAGGGAGCGGGGGCGGCAGCGACATCGAGCGAGCCGCTGCCGGCGGATCGTCGGACGATCGGAGCTTGATGGACTCGCTCCCTCTGATAGTCTCCCTCAACTGCCTTGAGGACACCTCCTTTGAATTCGAGGCACTTCGTGGTGTGGCCTCAGTGGAGCACGTGCCTCTCTCCGACCTCGCCGATGGCCGGGTCGACTCCGCCGCCGCCGTTCTTATCCACTCCCTTGCATTTCTTCCAAGCGCCGCCCAGCGCCGTCTCCAGCCCAGGCAACTCATCCTTTGCCTTGGCTCGACTGACCGCGCAGGTGACTCGGCCCTCGCTGCCGATCTCGGCCTTCTTCTGGTACACGTAGATGCCAGTCGCTCCGAGGAGATTGCCGACACCGTCATGTCGCTCTTCCTCGCGCTTCTTCGCCGGACGCACCTCCTCTTGGGACACAATTCGTCCTCCGCGGTGTCCGGATGGCTCGGCTCAATCCAGCCGCTGTGCTGTGGAATGCGGCGGTGTCGTGGGCTTGTGCTTGGAATAATTGGGAAGTCCGCTTCTGCACGGTGCCTGGCTACCAGAAGTCTTGCCTTTCGTATGAACGTGCTCTATTTTGATTTGCAATCGGTATCTTTCTTATTTCCACCGTTCCATGCTTGATTTTTTGCCGTTTCGAGGCTTTTATAATTTCTACTACAACGTTCTGTTGAGTTTGCCATATCCGATCCTACTATATTACTTTTGTATGTCGAAGTCCTATGAGCATACGTGGATCTCTGCACTGCATAGATGCTACGGCTTCATTTTTGACAAACTCTCTGATTTTTAATGGATCATCAGCTATTTTTGACAGAATTAATGATAATGTCATAAGATAGGAGCTAAACCTGTTTATTTTCTACCAATTATTCTCTTACTAGGCACATGTTTACGCAGGGAAGAGAGGCTTTTCTCCAACTTCTACTTGTCTTCCTTCACCTTTCCTTTTGTCTTATTGAAATCTTTTATTGGAGGGCCATGTATCTTTGGAGAAATTTATGCATTTAGTGTTCATTCTGTAATGAGATACTAGTTTCAGTTATTGATAATGTTGACATAGAAGCGGTGAGTAATGCTAACTCTCTCGCCTAGAACTATGATGCAAAGGGGAAAGGAATATCTCGCTCAAGTTCTATAATGTTTCCTCATGCTGCCCGAAGAATGGATACCCTCAATGATTTGTTGGCTGCAAGTGATCTTGTTTCACTTCATTGTGCTATATCAGAGGACACTCTGCACATTCTTAATGCTGAATGCCTGCAACACATAAAACCTGGTGACTTTTGCTAACACTTCAATACCTTCCAATTATTTGGTCTTTACTTTTATTGCTCTTAAATAGATCTTTTTGTATTAAAATGACTTTTCCTTGTTCTTGTAGGTGCTTTTATAGTCAACACCAGCGGCGGTCAGTTAATAGATGACTGTGCGTTGAAGCAGCTCTTGTTAGACGGAACTATTGCAGGTTGTGCATTGGATGGTGTCGAGGGCCCGCAATGGATGGAAGCATGGGTATGATCATTTACCTTAGGGTATGAACTATGAAATTGAATTCCTAATATCAGCTCTTGGTTTGAATAGTTGGCTTTTGTTCTGTTTGAAGAAAATAACCCTTTTTGATATTTGTCTTATGGTAAATTGTTGTAAGGTCCTTATCATTATACTATAATTACTAACAGGTCCAATAAATCAAAAAACTTTTATTTTAGTCACTATAGTTTAGGTCATTTAATAATGTGAATCCTTTTATTACCTTCATTGTTAAGTCACTATAAAATTTTGCAGTTTTTCCTTATTTATTTATTTTGTCACGGTCCTTGTACTTTAACTAATATAAAAATGTGGGTCACTAGCTAAAAATTAAACAGAATTAAAATTAATATTAAATAAGAAAATAAGATTAAATAGAAAATATATTACTTATAAAAATAGAATTAGTATATATAAATAAAATAAATCACGTGGCAATATTTTTATTGACACGGACTTTTATCATGTAGTGATAAGAAGTATTTTTGGTTAGTTTCTCTTTTCTTTCTTAGTTTTGGCAAATTTGTAATATTTTATCTTTTATTATGTTTATTTCTTTTTCTCATGTATTATCTAGAATCTATAACTAAGTCCTAATTCCTTTTTCATGGGGGCTTGGATGAAACAATAAGCCTAATTTCCTTCTAAATTTGATTTCTCTTCTTTTTCCTCTTTCTTTACTACTTCCTTTCTTGTTTCTTTTATATTACCTCTCCCTTTTCTCCCTTCTTGTTCTACATCACCTATTGCATCGTGAAAATATAAACGTCCATGTATCGATCATCTTTTATATCCTTTCTTACTTATGATCGATTGTCTCCTTTGTTTTGGAAATTTGCTTTTTTCTTGTCCATAATCTCTATGCCAAGATCTTACTAGGAAGCATTGCACATACTTGACTAGAATCAAGCCGTGGATGTTGACATGGTTGCTTTAGTGGCTTGATACACTTGGGATTGGTACATCTTCATATTGTTGGTCTCCTAGTTGCATGTCATTAGGTTTTGGTTGTGACGTGTATTAATGATGATTCTATGAAACTTTGTAAAGCCATAGTGGTTGCCAACAGTTCTACAAAGGTCTGTAGTGTAGATTAAGTTGAAACCTTCTCTATTCTAAATTACACTTGACTTTTGTATTCTTTTGTTATTCCTAGTTCAGAAGCTGAGTATCAAGCCATGTATCAGCAACTTATGGAAATTGTATGGGTTAAATCCCTATGTGAAGAATTGGGATTCAATTCAGATAGCCTGTGCAATGTTTTTTGATCACAAGGAAGCATATTTCATTGTTAGCCATGAAAATTCATGGAAGGACTAAATATATTAAAGTTGATTGCTATTTTGTTAGAAATATGCTGTGATGGCAATATTGATGTTTTTTGAAAAGTAGATAGCTGATAGTTTCACCAAATCTCTTGGTCTATCTTGTTATTTTAGTTTTGTGTAACAAACTAGAACTATATCACATTTATGCTTTAGCTTGAGTGGGAGTGTTGGATACAACAACCACCACCGCCACCAAGCTTTTATCCCACTAAGTGGGGGGAGTGTTGGATGAAAGAAGTATTTTTATTATTTTGTCATTTCTTTCTTGGATCATATTAATTATCTTGTGCCTATAGAACATTATACCTCCCTCATATATATATGCTTGTGTTTTTTCTAAAAGACATGTATCAGATATTTTCACCAAATCTCTTGGTCAGGACATCTTGTTTTTTAGTTTTGTGTAATAAACTAAAACTATATGATATTTATACTTTAGCTTGAGGCAGAGTGTTGGATGAAAGAAGTATTTTTATTATTTTGTCATTTCTTTCTTTGATCATGTTAATTATCTTGGACCTATGGAACATTATACCTTCCTCGTCATATGTATGTATGTATGTGTACTGAATGAATCTGGTGTGGGTTTTATTTGTGATTAAGTAAAGCTATTCTCCTTCTTATATCAAAAAAAAAAAATCTCCTTTTTTCACATCCAAAGATGCAAGTGTATGTAAACCATAAAACATTCTTACAGCTGATTCTTATAAAGTTTTGAAGACAGCTGTAATATATATATTTTTTAGCATAAAGACAGTTGTAATCAAGTGCATAAGAAAATGAAGCAAACTTGTTAATTTTAGTGACAATCATCTGTTAGCCTGGCAACATTACACTGCTAGTAGCTGGAAACATTTGAATAAATTGTCAGTTAATGAGGTTGATTATTTTAATGTGTTTGATATCTTTCAATGGATTTATGTCATGATTGTTTGACAAATTTTACACTGGCTGTCGACTGTTTAATGCAACCCTCCACTTTTCTCATTTAGCATTTGGGACCCAGCAAAGGTTTTTGAAACTCAAGTGTTTTTTTCAAGACTAGAGATGGGCTAAGATGAAACTCAAGTTTTGAAAGAATACTTTAGAGTCCAAAGGTTTTTGTTTTAGTAGATTTAAAACCAATTACATGAAATATAAATTTAGTCAAAATAAAACTAATATTTATCTTATTGGCCTTGTATTAAATTATTTGTTGGTGAATATCGAGCTTCTCAAAAACATGAACAATATTACTTGGATATCCGTAATAAACATTTGTGTCTAGGCATGTTAGTCTTAGTTCAATGTGCAACGGGCCTGTTCATGTGCTTATATGAATGGGTTTGTTGCATGTGATCGTGTACTTCTGATTTAAAAGATAGGAAGTTCTTTGGTAGATTTTTACGTAATCCCTACTTGAGTTTATAATTCAAAGTGAGATTTCAAATTTCATATTAAACTTCTAGGTCCCTTAATGATCAGTCTAGTGTAAATTTGGGCCCTTAATTATGGACTATGCTTACATTTCCATTATTATGCACTTTTCATGATCACAAGACTCTTGAATAGATCCAAATGTGTATTTCTTCATAGAAATTTGTTTCCCACTTCTATACTAGACATGGTTACTTGATCTTAAGAGAAAATTCATTGGCCTACTGCATGATATTGGATTGCTCGAGGCGTTGAAGTTGTTAAGTAGTAATAAACTGCAGAGAATGATTAAGAGAGGACCATTGGTGTTATTATGTGCCTAACAGTTGTCTCTTGGTTGTCTTGTTAAGGCACAGTTTTGCATGTACTTTTACTTTTATCTTTTCAAGACACTAAATGGCGAATCTGAAGGAATTTGTTAATGAGGAGCCCATTCAAATACATTGCAATAAACCTAAAATTCTGTTTCGGTATCAGTCCTTTCAACTACAAGTTCAGAGGTGAGACTGAGTTATTGTATTTACTTCAGGTCAGGGAGATGCCAAATGTATTAATTCTTCCTAAGAGTGCAGACTATAGTGAGGATGTTTGGATGGAAATCAGGGAGAAAGCTATCTCTATGTTGCAATCCTTTTTCCTTGGTGGAGCCATTCCTGATGATGACACGTCCGATGAAGACGGGCAAACAAATAATATAGCATTTGAAGGTGACCAGCCAGAGAAGCGAGTGAAAGAGAAATTTCCCAAGTCTTTTGTTGCAGAGCAACAGACAGATGGAAGTCAGCGAGATGCAGAATATAGTAAGAAACTAGGCACCGGTCAGTTGAGAGAGTCTCAAGCTTCTGGTCTCTCTCAAAATATTGCCTCAATGTCTGAAGAAAAATGTAATATATATGGCAAGAAGAGTAAGAAAAGACCTGCTCGACAGAGTTCCCAACAGAAATCAGATGAACATTCAAGAGTAGAAGGTAGCTATAGTTCTCAAGAGGATGATACTGCTATAAGCGGCATAGAGCAAAGTTCTAGGTTTACTTCACCCGAGGATTTGAAGAATAAGCAACTTTGCCTTTATGATTCCTCGGAAACCACTTCTGAGAAACCAGTATCAATAGGTGTGGGGCTTGGTAGAAAACTAGTTGAGTTTCTGAAAGATGGCTTTGTTATTGCTTTGCATGCAAGAGATCACCCTGGGCTTTATGTGTCCAGACAAAGATTAAGCGGTGGTGGGTGGTTTCTTGATATGATGTCCAATGTAACCAAAAGGGATCCTGCCGCTCAATTTCTTGTTGCTTTTAGAAGCAAGGTATGTTTCGAAAACATTTTATGCACTTTTAATTTGTAACTGCTTTCACACTGTCCTTAATATGTAATGTCAATTGCATTACAAGAGCTATAAATTCTCTTTTACTTTCTTTAGGACACTCTTGGTTTACGATCTTTTGCAGCTGGCGGAAAATTGTTACAGGTCTGGACACTTAAATTTTTGATAGTCCTTTTTTTTATGCTCTCTTAAAGATGTGATAAATTTGGCACTGCAAATTCAAGAATTGTAATACAACATATGTTTATGAGTGCAGATTTCTATGTGCTCTAAGTATGATCGTTTTTTTGTGACAATGTTTTTTAAGTATGATTTATACATAATATTAAATGTATTTACATCGTAGTTCTATGCCATCTTTTAATTTATGGAAGTGTTTCGTGATCTTTGAGCTTGAATTATGAATCTAATCTGTTGATTTGACCGCCTTTATTTGAGCATGATCTGCTCCTTTTGGGGAGTATTCTTTACATCGTAGCTTAAAATGTTTGTTGTTGAACACCGACCTAAATTTTTTTTCTATTGATGCCAAATTTAGACCTTTCAGAAAACTCCTGTCGGTGAATTTGTAAGATGGTCTATGATTTCTGATATTAAATGGTTGAAGATTGCATATCCTTGTTGCATGGCATCGATTAGTAGTAGATCCTCAACTTAGATGCTCTGTCAGCAAGCAAGCCACTATTGCTTTGTCTCTGCTTTTCCAACCAAACTTATTAAAATTGTAATTTCATTGGAGTTGCTAATTCATTCACCATGCCAGGTCTGTTATATTTTGTACAGGATCATATGATGAGCTATTGAGCTCTATTTGTTGGATCATTCCTATGGTCCTTTCTTTTCTTCTCGTCTATTAATTTTTGCTACCAATATTTACTCATTTCTAATCTTCCACAAGACATTGAGCGATTGATATGTATTGCGTGCTTATTTTTCTCTTACATTGGACGAACCTTTAAATTTACTTTGTGCAACTTAAAGTTTCATCTTTGCATATTTCTTGCTTGAAAGTCATATACGTGAGTAAAATCTCTTTCGGTGAAGCTGCCTGCTGTAATTATTGTTGAACTACTAGTTTGTTTTGGGGATAAGTTAAAAATATTGTGTGTATATATTACATATATATGTTAATTCTAGGTATGATTCATGTCTTCATCACTTTTTGATGGCAGATAAATAGAAGAATGGAATTTGTGTTTGCAAGCCACATTTTTGATGTGTGGGAGAGTTGGATGTTAGATGGTTCTTTGCTCGAGGAATGTAGGCTCATTAATTGTAGAAACCCACTGGTGAGTTCGTTTCTTCTTGATCAGTTAAGTGATATTTAGGACATTTGACAATATAATAACTAAGCCTTTATTTTAGTAGATTACGCCGGCTACATGAATCTTTTATTTCCAGTGTACTCCATCAAATAACAACTCCACATTTAGCTCCAAGTATATATGATCGTTCTTTGTAGTTACTTATATCTTTTTTGTCTTCTTGTTCCTTTAATATGGACAAGATCTAATAACCAACTCTTCTTATTGGAGCTATTATCGGCCTGCGATTTATATCCAAATCATTTGAGCTGACTTTCTATGAGTTTATTCTCAATTGAGACTACTTTAATATTTTTACAGATATATTTATTTTTTATTCTATTTTATTGTGTATATCAACTTATCCACTTTAACATTTTTTTTCTTTAACATTTATTTTATTTATATGTTTCTGATTTGTAAGTTAGAATTTAATATCATATAACATCACTAGTTTTATTATTGTTCTATAAAATTTATCTTTAAACTTGAGTGAAAATTTTCTATTGCATAACACACCAGATGCATTCTTCTACTTTATTCATCCTAATAATAATATTATCGTTTATTTCACAATTATTTTGTATGATTGATCAGCGGTATCTAAATTAGTCGCTTTTCTTGATAAGTTAATTACCAAGTGTCACATTCTCAATACAAATTTTTTTATGTTGCTAAATTTACACTTTATATATTTGATTTTAGATCTACTAAGACAAAAAAGTTTTGAATTCTAAGATATGCTATTCATCAATAACTTGAGTTTTACTTTTGCAACAAGAATAATATCATCTGTTAAAAATATACATCAACATATATTTTTTGAATGTGTATAGTCAAGACCTTCATAATCATAGTAAAAAAAATAGACTTAAAGTTAAGTTTCAGTGTAATCCAACTATAGTAAGTAAATCATTAATCAAACCTTTTGTGTATGAATATAAGAACTCCCTTATGCTTATCTTTAATAACTTGAATGTAAGTAAAGTAAATTACTTTATTTTTTCTAAAATTCTCAAAAGCACTTCTCTTGGGACTTTATCATAAGTTTTTTTTTTTAAATTAATAAAAATCAAAATGCCAATCTTCTTTTCTCTTTCTAAATTTCTCAGCATATGAATAACTTCTATAGTAAATCTACTTGGTATAAAATCGAACTGGTTTTGTGATACCCTAGTATCACGATGTAATTTATGCTCAACCATCTTCTCTCGAAGTTTTAAATTATCTCATTAATTTAGTTTCTTCTATAGTGAGCATAATATCTATAGCTGACATAATCCTGTACATCATTTTATTTTTGTAAATAGGTACTAATATATTCTTTTTTTCATTCATTTCACATTTTAAATTGAATTATGATATTTTTGTTACTTTAAAAAAGTCATTTGCTTTATACGTGTGTTTTTATACTGTCAATGAATGCTTACAGTAATAGTTTTACGACATTCGGTCTAGTTGGTCCGACAAGCTGTCCTGCCGAGCCTTTAAAATGGTGCTCCAATTCCCAGAAGTAACGTTCGAGATTCTAAACCTTTGGCATAACCGCCTGACAACCGAATCTGCAACCTCAACAATCTATTTGGTCTTTAATTAGAGCGCGCTTATAAAAAAACTCAACGGCTTGTCATATCAACCAGTTGTAGCAGATCTTCACCATCCTCTATTGGCCTCCTAGCCATTCCAAGAGAATACTGTCCAGTTTTCAAATCCACTGGTTTCACCATTGATGAGGCAATCTCCTGTTTGCTGAAGTCTCCTCAGTTGTCAGATCTCCCGCCAATAACTTGATCTTTCAGCGTCATCCGATGATCCCCCCCACGCCTAGGCTATTGAAGGATCAACACACACACTCACTCTCTCTCTCTCACCCGCCATTTAGCCGGAATTCCTCTTCTGTAGCCTCTTTTTCAGCCTAATATCATTTTTGCTTAGTGGAATTCTTGCATCCATACTCTTCATTGCTCATTTTCATGCTTGGATTTCCTCTTTACCTTGTTGGGTCTCGCCGTGCACCTCCGATTGTTAAACACTTCGTCCATCGATCCATGTAAGCTACTTCCACCATCGACCCCGTGGAAGAATGCAAACTCTGACCTCAGTTTTTTTCTCTGATTGCAGGCTGTATTGGATGTGCGGATTGAGATTGTTGCGGCTGTCGACGAAGATGATGGGGTTGCTCGTTGGCTCGATTAACCATACTGAGATTGTTGCAATGGTAACCGTATTAGTTGTTTTTCGTTGAAATTTTGCGCATATTCTAATCTTGAATGGTTGCCGTATTTGACGCGTTTGTTCGTTAAAATTTAGCTTACTTGACTTAGGCCGTTTGAAATGTGTTGTGCGTGCTTCGTGTTATCTTTTGTCTTAAACAGGATGTCAAAAGTATGTCTGCTAGTATTTCTTTGCACTATGATTTCTTGCTAGCTTATTTTTCTTGTATTCCTTCTCTCAATTACTTTATCTGCTTCATTTTATTCAGTGGCTGCAATCATAAATGTGTAATGTGCTTACAGTTTCAAAAAGGAGGTCCTTTTTTGTAATTTTTAACTCAACAAGTAGTTAGTTTCGAATGCCTGGCCCATGAAAGCATTGAGTTGCAATATATTTTGGGGATAATTTCATCCAGATGCCTATTATTCCATACAGATTCACAAAAATAAAAATGGGTCATCTAAGAAAATTTTGATGCTATAATAGTAATTGAAAATATTTAAATATGTATTTTTAAAATTTTAAAAATATGATGTTAATGATCAGATTTAATGAAATTTGTTATAAAAGACATGTAAATATTTTGGGTTGGAGGAATTTGAATTATGTATTTTTGTTTTATGTGTCTACGTGAAATTAGATATTTTCCTCAAAGGGCTTGAATGGAATTATCTTTGCTTTTTAGAAAGATGTTTTGATGCATCCTCTTTCACAACTTACTGATTCTAAATTGGCTCGAATTATGATTTAAATTTGCTCGTAATTATAAAAAATGGTATGAATATTTTGTATTTAAGAGGATTTAGTCTCTAAACTTTGAGAAGAATAAGTACATTGTGAAATTCTCTTTCACAACTTACTGGCTGGCTCAGCTCAAAATAACTCGATTTTGAATCGGCTTGGATTATATTATAATTGTAAAAAAATGTATGAATATTATGTATCTATCAGGATTTAATTTTTAAGCATTGAGAAGAATAAGCCTTAAATTGATCTTGTTTTTTCATTAAACCACTAGTTAAGTTATGTATAATAATATTTTATTGATATTATATATATCAAAATTATTTATGTAATACATATAATTTTAAGTCAAATCAAAGTTTATTTTGAGTGAGTCAAGGCCAAGCCAATTGGTCAGCTCGAAATGAATTTTGAGCCAAAGTCTCTAGCTCAGAATTCGTTTAAAAACTTTCCAATCGATTTCGAATCGATTAAAAAACTAAATGTGTTCCGAGCGAATTTTGAGTTCTAGATATTTCTAACACACTTAGCTTTTAGCCTTTTAGGTCAACTGGTAACTAGAAATTTAACGAATCACATATTATTTTTTCGTAGTAATATAAAAATCGAAAGCAAAGACAAGATCTTAAATGCACAAATACAAAGCATTGTTCCAACTCCCAATTATGCAAACTGCTTTCAAACCCTAACACAAAAGTATACCGCAAATATGGCGTCAATCATCTCCTGATCTCTTCCTTCCAGATCTCAGGCCAGTTTTTCTTCACCTCTTTCCACCCAAGAACAGAGCCCTCATCATCCAGATCCCAGCTAGTGGAAAGTATCCCATAAGCAACCCCCAAGCCCTAGGCTCCCAAAAGAGACCGAAATGATGAAAAATGGAAGCCATTCTGGCACTTCCCATATCCCACGCTCCTTCAGCAAGCTCAGCGCACACAGCAGACCAAGCCCAGAAGCAACGGGAGCGCCAATATAGAGCAGTATTCTCTTCGTCATTCTGTCGAATACCTCCTCTGGTATCTCATCGTCTTCCCCTTTTTCTACGGTTTTGTTGATCTCACAGCTGCTGCTTTTCTCTGCCTTCTGCTTCTTGCCCTCCGGGAGCGATGTCCCGAATCCTCGGCCTTGGGCTCTCCGTGAGCTTGGCCTGATGGCAGAGGGAAAGGGAAGGAGAGCTGACTGATGCAGGGGGAGGGATGCGGTTGTTTTGAGCCTACTCGGCGAAGAAAACGGCGGCCGGGGTTGACGGAGAGAAGCCATTGTAGAGAGCTTTTGAATGTGGCGTTGGTGTCATATTTTTAGAGGATTCTCCTTTGGAGATATTTGCGATGGGACAGCTGTACGGCTGTAAATGAACCGAGCAGGTGAGCTGTTGGTTCGTTTAGCTTTAAAAAATAAATAGATAATTAATGGGTAAATTACACTCAGGCCCCTGAATTTAACGCTTAATAATAACCTAGGTCGCCTGGCTGCCGGTGGGTCACACTCGCCGCGCGGCCCCCGGACCCGCCTGCGGCTGCGCGGCCTCGCACTTGCTCGGGGATAGGGAGGAGAGAGAGAGGGGAGGGTATAATGGTATTTTCAAAAAAAATTAATAATGAAAAATTAAAAAAAAATCATTTAATTATTTATTAAAATTCAGACCCCGATGTTATAACGTGTATCTGTGCATTATTAAGCCTTAAACTCAAAATTTGGGTGTAATTTATCCAAAATTAATTTGTAATAACTAAATAACAATACTAAATAATAATATTATTATAAAATATATAATAATACTATTCGAGAATATTCATGATTTTTGCATGCACGCACTGTTTGTAGGCATAAATGGATCAAATAGTATTATGTTTAACCCCGTTCATTTTAGAAGTTGAGCTTTTAAAATATTTTTAAACTTGCTTTCTAAGCTTAATGACTAAATTGTCATTCATATTAAATAGTAGTGATATTTAGTTATTATTTATTTAGTTAGTTTAAAATTAATATGATATATAAAATTTAATATTAAAATTTAATTATATATTATATTATATATATATATATATATTTATTTAAAATAAAAAATAATCTTATTTCAGATTCTTTATGTCTAATTTGTATAGAATTTCTCATATATCTTAATATTATAATTAAATTATAAATAATTTTAAAAAAAAATATTTTCATTTAAATTTAAATTAATTTTATTAAAATTAACTTTTATACACAAACACAAATTTAATTTGGTAAGTCTTATAAATAGTTTTAATTAAAAGAAACTGGATTTTTTTTTTTGAAGAACTAGAAATTTTATAATTGAATTTGAGATTTCATGAATTTGGATTAAACATATCATGCAATCCACAGAATGAAGTTAAATAATTAAACGTTTAGTTTTAATGAAAAGCATAATATAATTTAAAAAAAAAATCTATCAAAGGAATAATTCATGTTATTAACTCGCATATTATAGATTAAAACATTGTTGAAATCAGTTTTTAAAAATTATTTTTTGCTTTTATGGTTTACTAAGTCTTAAGAAATATTTTTTTGTAATAATTTTATTGTATAGTATTATTATTTTCATAAAAAATGGTTAATAAAACAAATACGTACACAGCACATCCATAAAAGAGTAATAATATCCGTTAAATTTGTCAATTTTTTCATAAAAAAATCTATCAAAGCTGCTGGCAAAAAAATTCCAAAATTTGGCCTCATAATAAACTTGGATTAATTATAATTTCATATTAAATTTTTTGTTCATATAATCAATATAATTATTAGTTATTTAATTTAATATTATTATATTAGATAATAAATTGCTATTAATTTAGTTTTATCATTCCAAATTTCACTAATTAATTTACGCATTACAGATTTTAGTGATATAAATTCCATTTAAAATTTATATTTTTTATAAGTAAAAGTACGGTTGAGTCCTCTATTATAACGAATGTTATTTTTATAATAAAAAAAAGAAATAATTACCTACATGCTACATCATTTAGTTTTATTTATATCTTATCCATTCATTCTTAGTTAATTATGCTATGCACACTCAAAATATTATAAAATCTTACATACACATATTTTAACTTATTTTTATTATAATGAGTAATCATAATTTTTCAATAACATAACTATAGTTAGATTACAAAAAATCTAAGCCGTTCATCATATTATTTTAAGGATATTTAAATATATTTTGAGTGAAAATACTAAAATCTTAATGTTTAGGTGGCGGCAAAGGAAGGAGGCATCCGCGACGTGAATTGATTTTAGGACAAATCAGCGCTTTAGTGTGGTATTGAGGAAGAAAAATATATGTATATTAAGGGTTAAAATATAATTTTAATGATTTACTAATAGAATATTTTTTTTCAAATAGATTTTGATTAAGTTTTAACTCAAGTGTGTGTATGTAAGATTTT
>KZ451976.1:1306363-1334253 GCA_002786265.1 Apostasia shenzhenica
CACTATTGCGGACCTTCACCGGACAGCCAGAGGACACCCTCCCGACAAGACCATGACCCAGATTGCTGAGCTTTTTTGTGCCTTCAAGGCATATAGGATATCTCATGTTTATAGAGCCGCTAATAGAGCGGCAGACTTTATAGCTTCCTTTTCTTGTTTCGATGACACAGAGTGGCGTAGGGGCATGTCCCTCCCACTCGATTTTTGTGCGATCCTCAACGAGGATCGAATCTTTTGTACCTGATGTATCTTTTTACTGTTATAGTATTATAGGCTACGGCCGAATTTCAAAAAAAAAAAACAATTATGAAATAGTTACTTTTATGGTGGCCTGATGGCGTTGTTGGACAATCATTATTACCAAAAAGGGTATAAAAATAATTAATTTATTTATATTTTTACTCAAATTGGTAGATCGAATTAGAGTAATTTGTTTAATTTAAAAATTAGAAGAGTGTCTATATACACATAAGTGTCAACAAGAGAGGCCCAAATACTATTTATTTTTTTATAATGTTATATAAACTTGTTATCAAATAAGCTAATTTCTTCAAATCCAAATAATGTAATATAGCATCACAATATGATTGAACTAACTGCATCTGAAGAGTCTTTGGTTTAATATTATCTTTATATTATATTATATTATATTATTTAAATTTTTTAATATTTATATGTTATTTTTTAAATGATAATTTTATAATTTTTTTTATAAAATTATTTAAATATATCATTAAATTAAATAATTTTCTCAAATAATATAACTAAAGTGTTAGTTAAGGAGGAGAATTGCATAGGAACAATGTCCCTTCAACTCTATCGAGTGATAGAAAAAGCAATGGAAACACCCTAAAATATATTTGGGTATGTGAGAGAGACATGAAAATGAAGATTAAATTAACAATTAATGGGAGGACCCTCATGAAAAAAATAGATTACTAAAAGATGATTCAAAAAATTAGAGGCTTCCACGAAGGTGATCATTACATTAGAGATCGGTATGTAATTTACATTTTTTTGGGGGTCTCCGAACTTACATGTATGTTCTAAAAATTCAAATCATGATACCCTGGTCCTCAAGATTAGAGGGCTTTGTGCTGATAGGTCCATAAATCTCATCTGTCCTTTTCATAGACGTAAAAATATTTATGTTATTTCTCATCATTTTCATCAAAATAATTTATCAAAGATAAAATAATACTAGAAGTCTAGAGATTAACAATAATGAATCTTAGTAGGTTTACTAGCATAGCAAATAATCAAAAATTTTATCTAAAAGAAAGCAATGATATGGATGCATGATCCGAAGAGATACTAAATAGATGATACGAAACAACACCTTGAAGAATCATAAGTTAGTTGCGGAATCAATTAAGTGCATTTTAGTCTATAAACATTATGAAAATAATTTAAAATTAGCATAGGATTTCTTTTCAAAATGATATTTTTTGAAAGTAAAGAAATTCCTGAATACAATAAAATTGCATTTCTTTGTGCAACTTTTATCTTAAGGGCCTATATGCAATTAACTTTTATTTTTAAAATTTTGCATTTAATTGAATAAAAGTCGGCTTGTGGAGAGCTTAATAAAAAAATTATTACATTCTCTCAAGATAATAGTTTAGTTGTTCACCCGTCTATCAGAGTGCAGCATGCAATATGCCAAACTTGCTGCCCTCAGAGCTTAGCTAATAGTGTAATGATGTCACTTATTTTTTCTACTTAGTGTTTGATATAAATGTTTTTTTTTATATTTTTGTTTAATACATATATCTTTTTGCATAGTATATTGATACTAAATAAAAAAAAATTCATACAGAACACATTTACTAAGCCAAAAAAACTATTTTAAGTAGAAAATATCTATGCTAATTACAAAAATATCAATACCAAATACTATAACAAGTTGAAAAAAAAAAGCATTACTGCATCGTTAGTTATGCTCTACGCATAATTGGTCCTGCACGCTTGCATGACATACGTTAATGATTGGCGAACAACTTAGCTTAGCTGTTATTTTAGAGTACATAATAATTTCTCCTCACGTTATCTTCAGTCCAATTATTATAATAATTATTTAAAAGTTACAACTTGGTTATTATGCCCTATGCAGGCCAGTGACCTTTTTAGTTTCTCCCTATAAGACAAAGTTATATTTTTGCAAATCTTTTTTTTTGATAAAATTTTGGGCAAATTACATCTAGGTCCTTAAGTTTAACACTTAATATCGCACAGGTCTACATTTTTTAAATTATGACATCGGAGTCCCTGAGTTTTAATAAATTATTAAATAGGTATTTTTTTTTATTTTTTTATTATTAAATATTTTTAAAATTATTATTTTACTCCTGTCATTCTCTCTCTCCTCCTGATCCGGTGCACGACGCTAGTGCGACCCGCTGGCGGCCGTGCGACCTGTCGGCGGCCAGCGCTCATGCGCCGGATCGGGAGGACAAAGAGAATGGCAGAAGTAAAATAGTAATTTAAAAAATTTTAATAATAAAAAAATAAAAAATGACTTATTTAATAATTTATTAAATTTTTGAAATTTTAATATTATAATTTTAAAAATATGAACCTGTATTATATTAAGCGTTAAATTAAAGACCGTAGTTTGCCCTAAAATTTTTAAAAACTACTTGCAATAATTAAAATGAACTTTTATTAAAAAAAATGAATAACATAAAGCTTTAAAGAAAACGAAAAATAAAAAACCCTTCGCCGCTCTATCGAAGCTCAATAAAAAGGAGATCATAAAAAAGGTCTCATCAGAAACGTCGCCGTCGCTACTTGTCGTTCCGCTGGCACAGAACGGTGGTCGACGAGTGACGATGTCTAACCACCACAAAGACGACGTCGATAGATTATTTGCATGCTTCAAGTGCGGAGTTTCTCCTCCCGGTAAGATCACTTCAGTGCCAAAACCGTTGTTGTTTTCTTCTCCAGCCCTAATGGCATCGGTCTGAAGTATTTTCTGTATTTCGATTTCTTTTCCTGTTGCCATGACTCGATTATTTTGTGTTCAAACTATCGCAGCTTCAGCGGTCAAGGATCAGAAGAACAATGCGGGGAAGCTTTCGAGATCGGCAAAGGCAGCGCCTCCTAAGGCAGTCGAGAAGGGAACGGCTAGTTCCAATGGAGTGGAGGGGAATCCCGCAGAGGGGGAAGAGGTAGCATTTCCTTAGTCTCTTTACTTGAAAGTCACAATGGCTGTTACGGCATTAGTTTCTGGTGTATGTATTTGCTTTTGGTTGTCCGTCATGGGTTAGGGTTCCCTGGACGACCTATTTACTGAGTTGCGGAATCACGAGAAAGTTTTTTCCACTCATTGCTCTATCTCTGGACTTCTTGTTTATCGTGTGTTTTGTGCTAGGTTTGACTATGTGAAAGAAAGAAGATTTTTTATTGATATGATATGGTTGTAGTCATGGCAAGCGATGTAAATTCCAGCTCTGAAGCACATTGATAGAATTGTCAGCTTTCAACTTTGTCTTTTTATTTGTTTCTCATGAAATGGAAACAATTTTTGTGAAAGCTGATTTTTAGTGTTGAATGGATTCTTGTTAAGCAGTTGTTAGTGCTCAGATAGAGTACCCTGTTTTTATAATTTTATTTTACATTTTCTGTTATTTTTGGGTTCTTTCCTTTATATTTGCTACAATAATATCGTGATTTCTTTTTATAGATAGGTCTGGAAAAGACAATGTTCAACATACTTCACTAATAATGTCACTATTGATCCAGTCTGGTCCATCTACAACTGCTGCAATAAAATTTAGAAGCGGCAAGCAAATTTCCCCGATTATCTTTTATGGTTCACCAAATGGTGTACCTGTTAAAAGGCCATCAAGAATTCTGAGGTTGTTACGTGAAATTCATTTTGATCTCAGGGAAGAGAGTGCTTTGATTTCAAGGTGAGCAACTCCAAGTTAATGATGTTTCAAATATCTTGAATAGTTTATGATAACTTGAGCATTAGTCATTGCTATTTCTGTTCATTATCGTTGGCAATATTTTCGTTCTGATGCAGAGGTGAGGTCTGGGCTACGTTTCCTAGACAAGAAGAAGCTTTCAAGTTCTCCAAAACACACAAAAAGAGTAATGTGTTTAGCTACCAAGATCACTTGACTGGACAAAGAAGGTTCCTTGTATCAACATATGATGAGTTTTGGAAAAGGTTAATTTTTCAACATTACAAGTTTTATACAAGTATTTGACTTTAGGGAGGCGTTTCTTTAGTCGGGAAAGTTTTTTTCTTTTTTAGAAAATTTAGTCAGGATAGTTTTGAAAAGGTAAAAATAACTTGAGCTATGATATTTTTTTTCATAAGATTTGTTTAGGGTGTGAAGTTTATTTTCATCTTAGGATGTATATAGGATGTGAAAGATATTTAGATTTCATCTTGCGATATGTGTTGGATATGAAATGAAGTTATTTTTTATTTTAAAATTTGTATATGATGTGAAATGTTGTTTGTTTTAAATTTAAATATTTGTGGTGGGCGACCTATCAAGGAATTAATCTGATTAAAACTAACTTGTGAAGCAAATAGAAGAAAAGGATTGCTCATCAATTACACAGTGGATTAACTTTCAAAAGAAATCAAAAAATTACATGGTGGATTTTGCGTGTGAGAAGAATGTACCATTAAATCATGTTCTCATTTTGATTACTTTTCATTGGTCAAATCATGTTCTCATGAGTAGATATTTTTCCAGATATGAAGCTATGGATTCGAAATTGAGACATCATTATGAAGTAATTCAAGAGGTAATTGTTACTCAATATGGTGAACAAGAACCATTGCAACCATCGGAATTCTTGTCAGTCCATCACTTAAAATATATCTTATTGTAATTTCTTCGTTATGCTTATGATTTTGGTGTAGTTCCCCTCTATCAGTTGCCTTAGTTTTTGTCTTTACTTTTGAAAAATTCATAAAATAGGCTTGGATTTTTGCTCAATCAGTAACGTTGCCAGTTAGTTTATGCAGAATTAATTAAAAAATATCTTGTTTATTTACAATATTGACGTCTTCCATTTTTTTATTGAATCAAACTGGTACTTAAGCTATTATTACTTTGCTGTATTAGTTGGCTGAGACTGGACTACTGATTTTGTTGTCATGCTCAAATGCAACTACAACCACATAATAGCTAGCTACCGTATTTCTAATATGTCATATTTTTAGTTTTACCCTGACCAATGCAATGTGTCAAATTTGTTCCATCCTTATCGCATGTTTCATTGATCAATTCCAATGTTGGTTTACTCTTAAAGCCCCTGTTATAACCATTTTTGTATGCCAACTGAACTAGTCTACCGGTGGGAAAATTTACTTTCTTCTGTATTAGTTATTTTCTTGGAGCTAATACTGAGTGCAACAATTTCCAGGGTCTGCCTTGCCACCTGTATTTTGATCTTGAATTTAATAAGAAACTCAACATTGGCAGAAATGTCGATGATATGGTAGACATTTTGACATCTGTCACTTTCAAGGTTATATTTGAGAAGTATTCCATTCAAGGAAATCAGGAATTTATAATAGAGCTCGATTCATCCACTGAAGGTAAGTGTCTGTGCTAGTAGCATGAACACTCAGTTGCCATCCTATAGTTTATTTATAGAACATTCTTTTTGCATACTTTTTAATACTCAGAAATTTCAGAATGTATGGATACTATTATCACTGCCATCTATCCGTATGATGCGATTTTGGCTTCACTTGTGGATCTATTTTTTTCTTCTTGGCAAACTTTCTCAGATATTTTGTCACTTCAATGTTTTTCATCTCTTAAGCATGTGTTTGACTTGATAAAGGCAGCGCATGTCATGACTGGTGAACAAAAGATGTAAGGCACCCCGATGTGAGTTTGTCTATTGAATTATAATTACTGAATGAATTATAAAATGTGCACTAGAATACATAAAGATGCAACAGAGAAAATTTGCTACTTCAAGTATTAATAGAGGAAGCCTTTCGATGCTATTTGATACCATATGCTTTAAATGGAGAAGATAGACTGAGACTCAAGAGGAGAGGAGAGGAAAGGAGATAAGATAGATATCAAACCTTTGCCATCTCTATCATTGTATAATCAGTTTGCAATATTCATTATGACAAATGAATCAGAGTGTTGATAATTTTCAATGTACTTGGGAATCAGTTGCCACTCCTACCATCTTGATCATTTTCGTTTAAAGCTCAAGTTTATATTAGTCAAAAGACTGGATCTCTATTATAGACCAAATAACATCAAGAGAATGCATCAAAATTAGTGTGAGCCTAGAATATCAGGTTAAAAATTATTCTTTGTTAATATGTTGGGCAGAATTTTTAAATTGGCCAAAGCTGAGACACCCACGCATATTCTATTTTATTACACATTCAAAAGTCCCATTTTCTAGAATAATAAAAAAAGAGTCTCATTTTCTGCATAATTAACCCGGACAAATGACGTTTTTGAACTTCCTCTAAGAAACGCAAGATATTATGTGGTGTTGAATGCTAACTTATAAAGTAGAAATATACAAATAAAATAAGTGTTGCAGAAATGTGGATACTTAAAGTAGATGAGTGAGTATACATGAAAGGATATGGTGATAAATAAGTATATCCGCGAGAAAGTTAGAGTAGTCTTAATTAAGGATAAGCTCAGAAAGAGTTGACTTAAATGGTTTTGACATATAAATCATAAACCAATAAAACTTTCATTAAGGAAAGTTGGGTTATTTGATTTTGGTCATGTAAAAAGAGGAAGAAGAAGATAAAAAATGACATGACAAGAAATTATAAGTAATGATCTTATTTCCTAGGAGCTAAATGATGAATTATTATTTGACAGAGTGTAATGGAAAAAAAAAAGGTTCATGTCGTCAACCCTACTTAGTGGGATAAAGACTTAATTTATTGTTGTTGTACCACTAATGAATGTGGCAGTACATTCTTTATTACAGCTACCACTTCCTTCAATGACTCATGCCCTTACTAGTCACTGGTCCCACCAATAATCAATCGTATTCTAATGTTATTTTGTCTTGATCACTGTTATTTATACTCTACTATAGTGCCATTCATATGCTTAATTGTGAAGAAACTAAACTAGCAATAGGAAAGGAAGAACAAAGAATAAGAAATTTCAAGTAAGAGGATGAGACGCTTAAGCTGCTCGAATAACCTCTGTAGCTAGGGTTGTTAAAAATGTTTAAAACTTGAAACTTGCTTACAACTCGCTTAAATTTTGGCTCAATTTAATTTTTTTCAAGTTGAGTTTGGTGTCAAATTTCATGGTCTTTTCTTGAACTGAGCTCAAGTCAAACTTGACACACTCAAAAATTATTTTGAGTTATCTCAAAATGTATATATTAGATATAAAAGTATTATGCAACATGATATGACTATTAGCTAGCATAGATGGTTAATAAGTCATCTCTCTTAACAACTAGTTAGGAGTTCATATTCCCTTGTGCACATTGAACAACACTTTTTATTTAAAGCATATGAATAATATAGTAATTATAATATGATATATAATATACTAAATTAGAGTTGAATTATAGTTTAAATTAAGCGTTATGATGTTATTGAATAATTATAAATTATTATTAATTTAAGTTAAATTAAGGTTTATTTAGAGTTAACTCGAAATTTAATTTTAGTCAACTCGACTCAAATTCGATTTGAGTTGAGTTGACTCAAACTTAAATGAAATCGAGTTTGAGTAGAGTTTGACTGTTTGAGTCTAGTTTGAGTTGACTTAAACTTGCTCGAACTTGACTTGCTAACGACCCTACATGTAGCCACTACCTTTATTCATTCCACCTTGTTTTCATTTATATAATAGGCTTGGTTGTTATTTTATTTATGTTCCTTAATATCTTTGAACTTTTGTCTTATACTCTTCACAAGCGAAGCTTAGAATAACGATACTTGGGTTGTTGTCCAAGAGTTTGAAAGTGGTCTGGCAAAGCTTTTGCAAATATATTTGTTGTCTGAAGCTCAAATGATATATATTGTATTTTGAAGGTGCCTTGTGCAATTAATTTACGAATAAAGAGATAATTAATTTCTATATGTTGTGTCCTTTATGGTTTGCTGTTATAGTAATAGCTGACTTGTTATCACTTAGTAATAAAGGTAGTGTATGAAGAGGAGTGTCAATTCCACAAAATAAATAACAAAACCAATGAATTTCAACAGTTGCCATAGTGAAAGCGTGATACTCAGTTTCTATGCTAAATTGAGAAACAATGGGTTGCTCCTTTGCCATCCATGAGAGTAGATTCAAGATGAAAAATACACGTCACTTCTTGCAGTCAACTAAATTTTTTACTCGATCAGAGTCACTACAAGAGTTGGATATGTAGCAGTCAAAAAATGTAGACTAAGTTGTGAAGTTCCTTTGAGGTATCGAAATGTTCGTTTAACTGCTTGTAAATGAATGGTGCAACGAGCATGGAGGAATTGACAAACTTGACTAATTGAGTAGGAAATGCCTTCCCTTGTAATTGTAAGATGCTAAAGAGGCTAAAGAGCACAAACCATACTTTGAAACTCTGCAGGGTCGGATAATGATTCTCCATTCTCCATTAAGGAGAGATGAGTTGTTACCTGGTGCAATTAGTGTACGACAGGCTTGCGAAATTCCATTAATATTTTTGAAGGGCATCCATGGAGTAATGGGATTGTGTAAGCATTAGTGATCCAAAAGTAAATGTAGCTCTATGCTCACGGAATAAGTAATTGATCCAAGGTATTTGCAATGAAAATTGTACATAAATTTGCAATCAATTGTTAACCTTGGTAGTGTCAATTCTTGTAATGATAAGAGCATCAACATATATCAAAACAAATAGAGAGTTTGATGCTAAATGTCAAATGAATAGAGAAGAGTTTGAAATGTCATAAAAAAAACTAACATCTATCAACAGAGATTAAAGTTGATGATAGCAGGCTCGCGGTGCTTATTTGAGACTATATAAAGCTTTGCATAGTAAACAAACATGTTTCAGATGTTGGCGATCAATGTAATTGAGTGGTTGCCGCATATAGATTATCTCTTGAGGATAGCCATTTAGAAGGAATTTTGCACATCAGGTTGGTGAAGAGATCAATTCTTAGATATTGTTAGTGATACTTTGTGCATATTGTGGAGGGCTTAGTTATAGGGCTATATGTATGTGTATAATCAAATCCTTGTTGGTGATATTCCTTAGCAACTAGGCTCACTTATAGCATTCAATAGATCATCAATATTTCTCTTTAACTTTTAATACTCAGTGAGATCCAATCATATCCATAAAAGGATTTTGTGGATATCTGGGTTTTATTTTGAATAAGAGCGAAAAACCCTCATTCATTGGTTGAACCCATTGGGGATGTTTGGAAGTTTCAATGTATGATACAAGTTCAAAGTTCGTAGGGTCTATTATAGTAGAGTGTAATACAATTGATGGAGGATAATGATTAGTTCTTTTAGGAGGATTTAAGTAGTGATCATTGAACTTAGTAGGAGGCTAAATTATGTGGACAAAGTGGAGCGGGAAGAGTTTGTAATAGGAGGTGAACGTGCTATAGCGGTAGTGGATGAATGAGTTATTATAGTTGTATTTGGGGAGAGACAAGTTGTTTGGGTATTGGAACTTGGGGTTGGCAATAGACCACAATAGGAAGAAAAATTCTCAGAGTGAACTTGTCTAAACAATGGAGGTGAAGTTGGTAAGTTAAAGGAACAATAAGGAGAGGAGGTTTAAATGGGAAATATTGTTCTCAAAGGTAACATGGAGAGAAGCATAAACTTGTCAAGTAACAAAGTTTAAGCATTTGTAACCGTTATGTAAGGTATCATAACCTTGAAAAGTACATAGCAGTGAGTGAGGTGTGAGTTTGTGGTAACAAAGGAAAATAACAACAACTAAGCCTTAATCCCACTAGGTGGGGTCGGCTACATGAATCCTTTGTTTCCATTGCGCTCTATCAATTATCAAATTCTTATCTAAGTCTAAGAAACTAAATGTGCATAAAAGAATATAGTCTGGCTTATAGTGCTCATATTCTTGATTTATAAATGAGAATAATAAATGGTATGTAGTTTATTATGAAATCCTCAATGTGAAAAGCTTCAGGTGTATAAATGTTGTGTCAACTAGAATGAAAGAGGAGACAATTCCCATTTCAACTTTGTGCCAATGTTTGTTTGCAGCTGTCCCATTTTTTTGGGCTGTATATGGACAACAGAAATGCTTCGAAGTTTCATTTTAAAGAAGATAGTTTTTAAGAGCATGTTAGTGAATTCTTCTGCATTGATGGCATTTGATTGTTGAATTGTGAGCATTCTCAACTAAATTTTTTAATTGAATATAGACACCTAGAAATTTAGAATTCGAAGTAAGAGAGAATATCCATGTGAAGTTAGAACAATCATCCACAAATGTCTCATGGTAAAGATAACCAAAGTCAAAGCCATTAAGGAAGTTCCCTAAAGATCCATATGTAATAGTTGAAGTAGAGAATTAATAGTATAAGTTCTTTGTGAAAATGGTAATTGATGTGCTTTAGCTTAGGGGCAAACATCTCAAACATTTGCAGATGTGCGTGAGCTTGAAAGTGGGTTTAAGAATTTTTGACACCAAGGTGAGCCCACTCTCCCTACCATGTTTATTGTTGGAGAGGACTTGGTCGGTCTTTTTGTTCTTGACAATAATCTATCAGAATCTAGGATAATATGCACTCATTATCAGTAGCAAATGTGTCGATAAATAATAAGCTTTTGCATAAGTTTGGTACACAAAGAACATGCAATTTCAAAGGACCTTATGATATAGGTAGTCATGTAGCCACAGTATGTGAGACAGGTAGAGTAGTTCCATCTCCAATGACAATAGAATCAATACCTTGACAAGGTTGAGAAGAAGGAAGAGATGCAGTTGAAGATGTCACGTGTTGCGTTGCTCCTGAATCCAAGCACCATGTCATATCCGGGATATCATTGAGGATCACTTTGGATTGATAATCAGAGACAATACTAGTTGTATGAGCGAAGTTCCCTCTTTCAAAACAACTTCATGCTGTATGGATAAATCGATTGTAGATTTTGGCAAGCCACTTGATGTTACAAAAATGGAGGTGTAGGTAATAAGGGTGGTTGTAATGTGTACGGATTACAAAATGAGGCACGTTCTCATTAACGTTCTCTATTCTGTCCTCAGCCACGCCCATGGCAACATCGGGGAAAGAAGAAAGAAGATTGGGTAGGATGGGAAGCAGTATTGGATGGGGTATTATTATGGGTGGAGGAAGTTGTAAAAGTCAAAGCAGTAGCCAATGAACAGGTAGAAAATCGTTTCATTGGATTTTCTCTTGCGGAAGTAGATCATAGACTTCATCGAATGAGATGGGCAAAGCTGTAATCAGAGCCTAGTCCATTTTTGACAAAATTAATGACATCAAAATCAGAGAGTGTTTCCTGTCACCTGTTTCTATCAGTGAGTGATTTTATTTTAAGGAGATAATCCAACATTGGTCACAGAGGTGTTGGGGGTTTTTTCAAGGGATTTCAATTGATCTTTAATTGTGCGGATATTTAATTTTGACGTAGGCAAAGTCTTTTTTCAAGGAGCATCCATGCTTCTGTAGTTGTGGAATGAAAAGCAGTGACTGAATGGATGAGGACACTGTAGCTTTCATCCAACTCAAGACTAATCAGTTGATTTTAGTCCAGAGAGGATAATCAGGATGTACATATCCTGAGGAAGAGTTGTGGGTGATAGCTGAGTTGTAGGAGAAATTATATGAAGGTCATGAATCAGTAAAACATCCTCAAACTATGATTTCCAGCATAAGTGGTTCTATCCATAGCTGTGTGAAGTGATGAGAAATATTAAAAGCAGTAGGAAGAGAAATTGAAATTGGAGTGGAAGAACCAGGAGTCATGCTCAAGTTTTTTTCACTGGCCAGCTGATACTATGCAAAGAAATTAAACCAGTAGCAGGGAAGGAAGGACAGAGAATAAGAAACCTGAAGCAAGGAGAAGGATGGGACTCTCAAGCTTCCTGAATAACACCTGTAGTCACTGCCTGTATGTATTCCACTTTTGTGCATTAATATAACGGCATAGTTAAAGGGTATTTAGGTCAACAATGATCAAACGAATATTCTAGACTTGAGGCCTAGGCCTAGACCTATCTAGGTCTAGGTCTACCTAGGTCTAGGTCTAGGTCTACCTAGGTCTAGGGGCCCTAGGGCTAGGGCTAGGTCTAGGGGCCCTTGGGCTAGGGCTAGGGCTAGGTCTAGGGCTAGGGCTAAGGCTAGGGCTAGGTCTAGGGTCCCTAGGGCTAGGGTTAGGGGCCTTAGGGTTAGGGCTAGGCCTAGGCTTAGGAAGTGCTTAAGAGATGAAAGAGTTTCTTGACTCATTATATTATTTTATATGATTTTGAAGACTAAAAAGATGCCAAATGAATGGAGAAAGAGTATATTGGTACCTATTTATAAGAATAAAGGCGATGTACAGAGTTGTGCCAATTATAGAGGAATTAAATTAATGAGTTATGCTTTAAAACTTTGAGAGGGTGATCGAACATAGGTTACGCCATAATACTAAGGTATCAGAGAATCAGTTTGATTTTATGCCAGGTAGATCTACTATAGAAGCATTCATTTATTAAGAAGTTTAATGGAGAAGTTTAAAGAGAAAAAAAAAATCTACATTTGGTTTTTATTGATTTGAAAAAAGCTTATGATAAAGTCTCAAGAAAAGTACTTTGGAGAGTCTTAAAAAAGAAAGGAATTTGCACTGCTTATATTCAAGTTATTAAAGACATGTATAATGGAGTTGTTACCTGTGTTCGAAGACAAGGGGATTTGACTAAGAATTTTCCTATTACAATTAGATTACACTAAGGCTCGGCTTTAATTCCGTATCTTTTTATTTTAATTATGGAAGTTATGACTGGACATATCCAAGATGAGGTGTTTTGGTGTATGCTCTTAACAGATGATATTATTCTTGTTGAGAAAACTAAATAGGGAGCTAAAGCGAAACTTGAGTTTTGAAGGAATGCTCTGGAATCTAAAGGTTTTTATCTCAGTAGATCAAAAACTGAATATATGGAGTGCACATTTAGTCAAGAAAGAAATGCTTATATTGAAGATGTGACAATTGGTGATTAAATTTTCAAGAAAAGTGAGCGCTTTGGATACTTTGAATCAATCATATAAAATGATGGTGAAGTAAATAATAACGTTATTAGCAGGATTCAAGTAGGATGAGTAAAATAGAGAAATACTTCTGGTGTGTTGTGCGATAGAAAAATCTCATCTAGAATCAGGGGTAAGTTTTATAAAATTGTAGTAAGACAGCAATATATGGTGCTAAATGCTGGCCTGCAAAGAAGAAATATACAAATAAAATAAATGTTGCAGAAATGAGGATGTTAAAGTGGATTTGTGGATATACACGAAAGGATAGAATGAGAAATGAGTATATCCGAAAGAACGTTGGTGTTACACCAATTGAGGATAAATTTAGAGAAAGTCGGCTTAGATGGTTTGGACATATAAATCGTAGGCTGATTGAAGCTCCAGTTAGAAAAATCGAGTTATTGGATCTTGCCCATGTACAAAGAGGAAGATTGAGATCAAAGAAGACATGACAAGAAACTATAAGCAGTGATCTTAGTTACTTAAACTTAGATAAGAATTTGATAATTGATAGAGCGCAATGGAAACAAAGGATTCATGTAGCCGACCCCACCTAGTGGGATTAAGGCTTGGTTGTTCTTGTTGCTGTATTAATGACTCTTGTTGCTGTATTAATGACTCTTGTTGCTATGTTTCTATTTATATCTTGTCTGGATCTGTAATAGTTACAATATCTTACATATAAATTCCTCAATGTTTTTCATGTAATGTTAAATGTTTTGTTGCTGTTTTATATGTTTGCTAGAAAAGTTCTCACGTCATTTGATCATTCGTCTTCCAAAGGCTGCCTTTAAGGATAACTCACACGTTGGTGCATTTGTTTTTGAGGTAAGCTGGTTTTATGTACTCTTGATTGTCTTCACAGTTCTTTTATTACCTCATTTCTATGTTATGAAGGAGTTGTTATTAATGGCAGCAATATCATGAATTGTCATATTTTTGTTCTACTATAATTTACGGGAGACGATGTTGCCTGCCAAGTGATTGTCTTTCTACAGTTTATTATTTATCGTCTATGTTGTACTGTCAATTTAGTCAGTGTCCCTTGGTGATATCTTGTCTGAATAGTCTTCTGACTCCCAAATTTATGCTTATTAATATCATGGTAGTTGCAAATAATTGCACTACTTCTATTTATGCCAGTAATCACTTGAATTTTTTACTCTAAGGAGTCTGTTCTAAGAACTGTCTTTTGTTAACAATCTCATGTTGATTATCACTTGATTTGTTTTTCACCATCCGATGTTCACAAACAATTTCAAATGCTTTCATGTCATGTATGAATATTCAGCTTCTTTATTGTTCATTATAATTAACCTGCTGCATGACTTTCTTTCAGGTTTGCTCTCGAATTGCTGGTTTAAGAGACAGTGATCCTATGATTAACAAGTTATACATTAAGAAAGATTCAGGCAGCCTGGATTTGCGGGATCAGCTTTTTCTTGATTCTGCAGTCTATTCTCGAAATCGTTGTTTCCGTTTGCCCTTTTCATCAAAGGCAGGAAAAACCTCTTTTCTGCTTCCCACTGGACGTTTCAAATGCAAGAACATGGTAAGCTGCATGCTATATTTTTCTGTTGAACAACAATCTCTTATGCCTACTGTTTTCTTTAATTTCAATGCTGTGAAAACTTTTTTCTAGGATTCCACTGAAATCATTTTGTTTAAATGACATGTTTGGTTTTTTTTATGCACTGCAGCTAAGCTAGCGAAGAAAAATTATTTTTTAGTTCTTGCTTTGCGAATATTGCATGATTTTGTAGTTGTAAATTACCTGGGGTATAGCTTATTTTCCCTTGTCTTTTCATAGTAGGACAAGCTAAAATTTGTTTAGTTTATTGCAGTTGTAATTTCTTATGCTACTTAGATTTGGAAAGTACATGTACTGTGACATGAACATAAAAATTAGAAAAAGTCAAATTCTGTAACTGTTTTTGCTGCACATCACGCTGGAGCCTGGTCTACGTGTAAGTTGATGTCATGATAGGAAAAGCCTGATGTTCTCAAAACCTTTGAAGGGTAATGGCTACTAGTGTTTGGTATTTTAGTTCACTACCTTTTGGGTTTTTAATGTGAATTATTTTACGTTTTATTCTGCCAGATGTAATTAAGTATCATTATTTGCTGTGAGTCTTTAAATGCTAACTTTAATTACATAATATTTTTATACTGGCTAACATTTTTTGAATGCTCCTAGAGTTGTTTAATCTTACATCTGGGTTGCAGCTTTGTAGATTATTATAATTATGATTTCATGCTGCAATGCATGGTAAAGGTTAGGGATGTATTATTTGCTTTTGCAAAGTGTTTTTTTAAAAAATGCTTGTTTTATTCTTGTGGATAACTTGTAGAGATGGAAGCGCATTTGAAATTTTAGATTTTTATTTCATTTATACCTACGGTTGTAATTTACCGCAGAGTGAATGGGACGTGTTCTTGGAATCTCTTATTTGCAGAATGGATGCAGGATATGACAAAATTCTAATATGCAAGATAGAATTAGACTGTAAGAAAACTCTATTTTTTGATTCTGAGGTTAGTAAAATTTTGACTCACTTCTCATCACTTTGGTTTGTTTAACTATTTTGTATGTATGCTGAGCTTTAGTGTGTTACCATATTGTGTTGACAGCAGCAGTTGGCCTAGCTTTCGACAACTTTGTTAGGTTTTGATATGGATTAGACAACTTTATTGTCAAGTAACGTAGAAATTGACTCTATTTTCAATTTAACTAATGCAATCTTATCCATATTAATTTGTTATTTTAGCTGACCTCTTTGATCAATGATCATGATATTTGCTAAAATTTTGGTACTGTGGTTTGTTGCATACTTGCATTCACAGCTTGTGTTGTTTGAGTCATGGCATATGGATTACATTGGTATACACAGTTACAACATCACACAACTGATAAATCAAAGCAAAAAAGCAGAGTATTCAGAAGTTGGAGTGCAACAAACTTGATTTTAAATAGGGACTGAATGATTTACTACAAAATGGAGTATTGTAGCAGAGTATTCAGTGAACAAAGATATTGGAATGTTGAAAACTTAATTAGCCCCATTCTTGTACTTTTCTTATGTTTCCTTCTTTTGTTTTCTCATTTGCTCAATTCAGTGTCTCATAAGGAATACATAAGATCATTGGATGGATCATAGCCCTCATTGTTCTGACTCAGTTCCTTGATTGTCCTTGGTTTCCTCTCTCTCTTTGTTTACTGCAAAATTATATAAATTTGAGGAAATATTAAATTGAAATTAATTTGACAAAATGAACATTTAATGGATTTGTTTAGTTCATTTAAAGGCTAGAAATTAAGAAAATTTATTGAAATCTCCAAAAGTTATCAAAATTCTACAAAAAATTGAAGAAAAAATGACAGAAATTGGGTTGATTTGACCCAATTTGGGCTAATTAAATAAAGTGATTTGGAAATTCAAAATTAATGAGTTATAGAAATTGAGCGCAAATTTGGTGGTGTTCATCTTCTGATGAGTTACAGGCAAAAGCCCTGAAGAAATTTTGGAATTGGAGGCCATTTGGTCATTTAAGTGGAAAATGACTCAATAATGACCCATTGACCAATTGAAGGGATAAACATTCCCAATCGTGTCCCAAAATCACCTAAAACCTAATTAGGCATGTGCTAAGCCCAATTTTGTAGTCAATTTGAGCCAATCTGGCCTTTAAATGAGTTGATTTCAGGATTAAATCCATGGTCTGTTGAGGAGCAATAGTCACTGTTGTGGGTCACCCCATTGCACTGCACTAGGCTGTTAGATGCGAGGACGAAAACATCTATTCTCCCTTTGTAATCAATCACATGGGCTAGAAGAAGCACATGTGTTTCTTGGTCGTTGAGGAGCAATCTCGACCTAGAGTTGGCCATTGGATGGCCGGTGGACGTGTGTTTCTTGGCTTTTGAGGAGCAATCTTATTGTCCAGAGCTATTAGTGGAGGGTTATCTATGAATCACTGTTGTGGCAGATAGCTTCAAAGCATTGTCTCCAGTGAGGTCTAATTACTGATGTCAGAGCTTAAACAATCCAGTCAACATAATAATTTAATTGCTTAGAACCTAAGCAGTTGATTGGTGGCCAAATTAGAGATGGTAATAGTGACTTTCTGTTCTTTGTAACTTCTATCTTTACTATCAAACATTCTCAGTGATTGCCTTCGACTTATGTCCTTTATCTTTACTTTTTTTGGCAGTAACTAGTTTTAGGACAAATCATTTGTCTTTGCAAGCACTCCCTCTCATTCTCCCCCTCTCCCTTTGGGACACAATATCAATACCTATTACTTTCCCTGCCTCATTGCGTATGTTATCTTGATAGATTTTGTCTCTTTGTTTTTATATTTTTCATCATCTTAATGAATTATATGCATTTGTATATAGGCTAGCTTTAATATTTCCATGAAATCAATTTCAGGCAATTATTATTTCTAGAGTATCTTTGTTTTTCATTTTTTAACATGCCATAAATAGCTTTTACTAATTTAGTTTAGGATTTTGTATATGTTCTTAATTTTGCTCAACTTCCATGATGGCCTGATCTCTTCAAGAGGTGTCTTTTCTTGATTCATTCTTTACCAGGTTCACTCACAAAATCAAAATTTATGCATGGATGTTTCATCTCATGCTCTTAGAAGTGATATGAGTTGCATTTATCTTTCGGGGAGGTCACCCTTTCCTGCTTTGGATTCATTTGTTGAATCTATTGCCTCAAATGGAAATACTTTAGGTATGCTTGTGTTTGCTTTTATTTTGCCAATTATGAAGCCAATTATTTAATGAGAACACAAAAATAACTTGTATGGATGAGAATACTACTAATGATGTTGACGTTGGTTGCTAAAATAGAGGCCTTTCTTTTTTTTCATAATTTTGTTATGTGTGTGTGTGTGTGTGTGTGTGTGATGATGTCTTACAAGAAAATTGTAGTATGATAACAACACTATGTTGTTATATGGCAAGATACATGGATAACTAATATGAACTGAGTGTTATAGAAATGAGATGTTGAGATGTTTATTTAATAAGACTACTACGAGAAAAGTCTTAATCCAAAGTACTTGGGGCTGGCATGTGTAAATGATAATAGAATGATAAAACAATAAATGAATATTAGTAAGAAAAGAAATAACATAAATTTATGATAACATTTTAGGCAATAAACTTAAGTTATAGGCATACACAATAAAGGCTGACAAGGCACACATCTTTTCTAAAGTCGAGATTTTGTAATTATAAAAGAATTAAGAAGATAATTGTTAAATATCTGCTAATCAATCAACCTAAAAGCTTAGGTTTGTAGGTGTTGGTTATAGTCCATAAATATTTTTATGGGACAATTACTTACATGCCATAATAAAGTTTAAATATTATCTACATACTACTCTCTTTACAAAATTTGAACTATAGGGTGGCATGTATTTGAATAATGTTGTAATATTTAAAGTTTTGTGTGAGATGTATGTAAATGCTCCTATTTTTATATTCTTACACTCTCACTTACAACCTCATTTGACTTTGCTTAGTGATTTAATACAACATAAATCTTTCTTCTTTTTTTTTCACGTGATATCAAAGTTAGAGGTCTCTACTTCATGATTTGTGTCTCTCTATTATTAATGACAGCGGATAAATTAAAAGGAGGAAGACCTATGATGTCTTAAATTTACTTTGTAAACCAAATGAGGTTGCGAGTAAAAGCATGTAAGAATATTAGAAATTCATGACTATAACCTACATCTTTAGCTTTTAGGTTACATGTTTTCCAAATTTTTAATGATGGTGATTATATAAAGGCTTTTTAGAGGTTTGGATATTATAAAATATGAACTGATGCCATATGTATTGATAAAGAAAAACAAATGGCAAAGGAATTTATACAGCCAACCTGAAAAGTTGGATAAGATTGATGGCGATGATGATGAGGATTATGTGCATTGGCAAGAAAAGAAACTCCGTAATATTATAATAGATGCATAAATATAATTATGGTTTGTGTGCTTGATAGTTTGGAGTATGCCTTTATTCGGAACATATGTGACATTTTTGCTTACAATTGGAAGATAAAATTTTCTTGTGATTTTTTTGTGATGCATATATCAAGCATTTCACTTTTTTAAAGTCCACGTTTTCACTAGGTGTTCTTGCCATATGAATGTGTATTTTTGTAATGGCCAAATCCTTGCGTAAATACACCGAAAATGTTTTGCATCTGATGTTTCTGTTTCAGGATTTGCTTTCTGTTCTGCCTTTCTATTTTCCTCTGTTGTATGGATGCTCTACTTAAAAGATTTTGTATTATTTACATCTATGTTTCAGTATTTCTTATTTGCATTTATGTTCTATTCTCCTGTATTGTAATTAATAGCCTTAAGATATTTATCTTATTCCTTGTAATGTATTTGATACAAAATTAAAAAACTATTGATGATTGCGAGTGACAATTTTTCTGTTTCAAGTAATTGTTCAATCTCATTTTGTATAAGTTCCCAAAATATACTACTTTTGTATTTTCTTTGCTGATAATTGGTATTAACATTTTCTTTGTTTAATTTCAACTCTATATTTTTATTTTTTTGTTGATATTAGTACTTTGTTTGATTTCCATGTGGTCACAATGTTTCACATTGCTTATGCTTGTGCTATCTTGGTCCCTTTTATTAGCTGATGGTTTTTAATAGAAGTGCTTGATGAAATGTCACGTAATTTTCCATGATTACTTTGTAAATTGTGTTTTTTAAAAAATTATTATTTTCTGAATCCTTGAGTTCAGAATATATCAACATCACTCTCCTATTTGCCACCCTTTCTTTTGTTCATTGTTCTTTTGAAGAAATATATGTTTCCTTATTACTACTTTGCAAATAATTTTTGCACGGACTAGCTTGACATATATGTTTTCTTTGTATAAGAAGTCATTTTTTTTTAACCTGTTCCTTATTACTTGTTACTGGGTAGTCTGAGAATTTTTTTGTTTGGTTGCTCCCTACACTTCTTATTCCAGAATTTTCTTTTATTCCAGGGAGGATTCAAAGCTGGTATTGGTTTTCAGCATATGGATTGTTGGTCTATAACATGTCAAGAAATAGATACTGTGAGCGCATAGGAAGAGAACATAAAAGCAATCATGGTAATATTTTCTTATTAGGTACTTTTCTTATTGGGTTAATTACTGAAAGGTCCTTATAGTTAACCTATAATTACTGTTTGGTTTATGATTTTTAAAAACTTGCTGAGAGGCTTCTATTTTGAAATTATTGCAACGTTAAAGGTTCTTGTAAATCATGATTATTATATAACAAGTTTTTATTGATTTTCGTTAGCATCTAGGGAATATTTCATTTTAAAATTTTAAAAATTTCATTTTTACCTCTCCTCTCTCTCTGGCAACATCCCCCCTTCTCTTTCCCCTCGTCTCTCCCCCCTCTCTCTCCATCTCCATCTCTCTCTCTCTCTATCTCTCTCTCTCTCTCTCATGCGCGCGCCTGTGCTCTGGGTGGCGGGACGCCAGGGCTAGCCCCCTCCCTCACTCACTTAGTCACTCTCTTTCTCTCCCCTCTTCCGCAGGTGTGCGCCTCCGCGCCTGCGTGGAGGGTGGCAGGCTGCCGGTGCCTGCCCCATCCCCTCTCTCTCAACCTCTCTCCCGCGCAGGCGCGAGTGCTTGCACTTGTGCTAAAGGTGGCTGGCCATCAGCGCCCGCCACCTCCATTCTCTCTCTCTCTCTCCAGGTGAGGCGCTGGTTGCACAGCAGTGTCGTCAAGGCAACGACGGCAAGGCGGGGTTGACGAGTCAGGTGCCTCGCGGTGAGGTGGTGGTGGCGAGTAACACAGAATTTGTAATGAAAAGTTTAAGAAATGTTAAGAGTGAAATTGAAAATTTATTAAGTTTAACAACGAAGGGACTTTCTATAATATTGTGTAAATTGTAGAGACCTTTCTGTAAGTTTTTAAAAATTGTGGATCAAATAGTAATTATAGATTTACTATAGAAACCTTTAAATAATTTATTTTATTTTATTTTATCTTGAGTACCATAATTTTCTTCACCTCACTTAAAAATTATGATAGTAGTGTGGTTCGAACTTTAGACCAGTACTCAGGCAAAGTCCTTCCTCATGAGGCTAAGAGAACACTACTATTTTCTTGTTAGTTACGCAGTTGTATGTTTTCTTAAAAACTTCATGACAAAGAGAAATGATTTATGTTTTGTTATTCTATTTGTAATAAGTATGTTTAATTAATTTGAAATTGTGTTCAAGCCTAATCTATGACGGGATATCATTACTTGAAACTTAATATTAGTGCCAAAAGGTTTTGTGTGTACAGTTTGATTTTGATCTCCTTGACCTTGTGTTTGTTTGATAGTTTAAGTTTGTAGACATTATATAAAGTGGTAGGACTTTTCTCTTATCAGACACTTGTGTTAAAATTTCTTAAATCGGTGCAAGTTCTTGCTAACGAGTTCGTACCTATAGTTCAAACACAACATCAAGGTCTCTACTTAGCCTTGAATAGTTGACAACTCATCTGTAGTTCAACCAAAATTTTTTGTATTACACATAATGTTTCTATGTATCATAAGCATATTGGTACATGCTCTATTGTTAGTACAAGTAATACAGCTCAAAGCCAGGGGTTCACAATGCCAAGTGCCAACACATTGCACGCTTAGTAAGTTCAATAAGACTACTAGTGATTCTGAAATTTATTATATGAAGCTTGTAGTATCAAGAAAATTCAATATATTATTAGATTCTACTGATCGCAATTATAATAATATTATTGGCTCCTTCAGATGACTGAGATCATGTTGTCTTTGACTTCATCGATCTTACTTAAACGAGAGCAGGTTTAAACAACTTGACTACTTTAAGTTTGTTGCACAAATTAATTGTATAAGATACAACAACAACAACAACAACAACAACAATGACAACCAAGTCTTTATCCCACTAGGTAGGGTTGGCTACATGAATCCTTTATTTTCGTTGCACTCTATCAAATAACAAATCTTTATTTTGCTCTAAATATATAAAATTATTCATTATATTTTTTTGTCATGTCTTTTTTGGCCCCTCTCTTCTCTTTTTTATATAAGTAAGTTCCAATAACAAAGTAATGGTTCAAGATAGCAAAAAAAGGTGATGATGGAAATAAAGGAGCAAGTTTCTGAGATTTGGTTGTGCAGAAGGAAGATTATCAAAAACTTTTCATTTCAACATTAACACAAGCTTTTTCTTGATCTACTGACCCGATCAAGTGTCATAATGGCAGTTGTGTCATTCATGAGACAAGCAACTCATTTGATGATAGGTGATGAGAATACGTCTCTTTAGTCAGTAAGTCAAATCTTCTGGTGGTCTGAAGGTAAGCCATAAGCTTGCTGACAAGCTTAAAGATGTCCTCCTTGACTACACGAGGCATCATCTCCTGTTAATAATTCCAGTCAGTAAACTCATTTTCAACTTGGATGGAGTGACCTTGACAACATCGTTTATGTCATATTATTATGAACTAGTCTAGATGAGTCATATACCCAACTTATGAAGCACTCCGCTAGGCCAAATTGATTTGATCATAAGATGATTGTGATGAGTTGTTGGCAAATGTTTTTCTTTTAATATCATCCATCTCGTCCAAACACATTACACAACATCATTGCAAAGCCTAAACAATCTATTCTGTACACAAGTCCAATAGACCCACTACAACCTAGATAGATAAAATAGAAAAGAAACCATGTATATCCAAAGTAAAACCAAGTATATGTAAAATGAAACGAAACAAACTCAACCAGGCTCAATACTAACATTGT
Source organism: Apostasia shenzhenica (assembly GCA_002786265.1). Classification (NCBI taxonomy): domain Eukaryota; kingdom Viridiplantae; phylum Streptophyta; class Magnoliopsida; order Asparagales; family Orchidaceae; genus Apostasia; species Apostasia shenzhenica. Next base: position 1,329,391 of record KZ451976.1, read on the forward strand.
CTCAATCAGTCCATCCAAATTGTCATGGTGTGATCTGCTATGGGTTGATGCTGGTACACGCTATCATAAGGGGCTTCATAGGTGTATCATTTGTTATATTGGTTCTTAGTGCATCAAGATGGCTTGTGGTTTTTGGCCTGATCCTCCTCAAACTCTTCAAACATCACAGTTGGCATTGACAGATTGGTCATAGGGACAATTTTTTTCCCTACATAAGTTAATTCATTATTCTTCTATTCCAACAAAAGTACTTCGTCTTGAAGTTGTGAATATAGATTTAGGTACTACATATAGAAGACATACAGCATTCAATTTTCATTCTATTTAAATGAAAGAAAAATAAGATTCATAAATCTGATCAAACAATTGGTGATGCAAATATTTGATAAGGCAGAGCTTATTTAGTCATAGAACTAACTTTTCTCTGTTTAGCTGTTTTCTATGATACGTTGTGCAATCTCAAGCTGCCAACTCTCAATATGTTTCTATTCATTCGTTCTACATGGTACTTCTATGATATCAAAATGCATGGATTCTCTGTTCTTCATCTGACATGGTATTGACAAATTATATTGTGTCAGTAATCTATGTTGTGGATTTCCAGAGAGCAGGCTACTACCAGAAATGCCATGATCCTGATTGTAAAGGTTTGTACATACAATGATGTTGTAGGTTGTAATTTGAGAATGATTTGCATGTTCTATTTAATTTTATGACATGTATATGATTATTTTGTAGGATATCGTTCTCCTTTGCGCCCATTACCATGGGATGTGCTTCCTGACAGCTCAACCTTATACAATTCGACAGTTATAGGAAATTATAGGGAAGTAATTGACATTGATCTTAATCTTCAAATTGGTAAAAATATCATGGATGATCACTCAAACAATGATACACAAACGTTAATTGATTCTTGCACTGACATGACCTGGTGGCAAGAAGCGACTACATATGTTGATTGTATTGAGAGCAGGAGCACTGTTCCCAATTTCAGCAAGTTGGTGAGCTGCTACTTACCGTTCTTTATATAAACTTGCTTGGTTTTACATTTTTAATTTTCTGCCATGATTATCATTATGTGTCAGTAAACCAAACAATTATTTTCTCTACATAACATGACATAACACCAAGATAACATTGAACCAAACGCCTCCTTAAAGATTCTCAATACTTAAAATTCAATTTATTTTATCTACATTGGATTGGGATCATGAAGAAAATAGTCTAGTCGTCCAATTGGTTTTTTGGAGACATTTCTTTGAAGGAAATTTCTAACGAGCACATAGAAACTTCCTTAAGGGATAACATTTCAATCCTATCCTCTTCAAGAAAAATCTAGATTCATATCTGGGAACTCTCTTTACGAAAAAATCTTTTCATTAAAGTGTTAAAATGAATACTTATAAAGATGACTCCAAGCGCTAGGCACAAACTTCAAGGAGTCATTAAACATTCGTTTTCATAATCTTCCCCAAAAAGAGTCTTATTAATCATGATCCTCTCAAACTTTCTCAAGTATCCCATCTCCTTGATGGAGCACTTTTAAATTTGCACTTCAAAGTAAAGAATCTCCTCAGCAAGTCCCCTACTCTAGAGCTCAAACCAAAAGAAGTTCAAAGTCAAATCCAAATGCTTAAATGCTTCAAAGTCAAAACCCAAATCTGAAGGCCTCCAAATCAAATCTTTGATAGCAGGTTTCCATCAAATAAAATATTTGATAACAGGCTTTTATGCTCTCAATACATTCACAAATCAATTCCCAGTAGCAAGCTTCTCGCTTCCATGCCCTCAATGCGCTATCTCAAATCAAACCTTTGATAGCAAACTCCTATGCTATTGATACATTATCACAAATCAAATATCTGATACCATGTTTCCATGCTCGTGTTGTGCTATCATAATTGAAATATTTGATAGCAAGCTTTCATGTCCTCAATATGCTATCATAAATTAAATTCTCGGTAGTAGTCTTCCATGCTTTTATTACACTTGCATAAAATAATGGTAGACTTCTATGCCTCTGTTACACCATTATAAATGTTTGTAATATACCTTTGCTATACTATTACACTCTTTCATGTAGAGTCTGAGCTTTAAGGAGTGGATTTTGCTTAAGGTCTTCATTGGACTTGTGATGCTTACCCTTTGATAACAGACTTTCATGTTTCTAATACGTTTTCTCGCAAACTCGATAAGTTGGATACGAAGATGCTAAAAAGATTATAAGTAGGTAGACCCTAATTCTATAACTAGATAAGCTTACTGGGTTGGTTGAAGGTAATGCACCTAGATGTTACACCCCATGTTCCTCCTGATTTATTGTAGTGTCTTTGGAGGGAACTAATAGTTCTTAACGGATCACTTTGTAGCTATCTAATCAACTGACTTAAATGAATCAGGTTCATCGTTGAGCCATTGACAATGAAACTATGAGATTTTGGTAGGGCTCTTCCTTCATTCCATCCTGTCCAAATAAGTCATCTTAGTGATTTGGTTAACTCTTGCTTTAATCAAAAGTTTTATTCTCCAACGAGAAAATTAGTAATTGATTTAGATACTTGCATTTGTAAAAAAACTTCGATCCTCATAACTCAAAAATCTTAGAGGTATTTCTTTCTCTAAGGTGAAAATTTGTTCAAATTTATCTTAAAGGTAAGTTTTCACGGTTAAGTTGGATTAGTCCAATGCATTCGTCGAATGCTTTATCTTCTGTGTGCACACCTATATGACATTAATTTTCTTAAATTTTGTGTACTTTACGTTATCACAATAAAAATTTCTCTTTTTTGTTTTTTTGTTTTTTTCATTGTCTCTCAGAAACCATTTTTTATTTGTATATGTTGTCGGTAGGGTGAGCACTTCATGGATGATGATCGTGCGTGGTGGACGGATGCAGAAAAAATAGTTTCTCATATTGAAGAGCAAATCAGGTGATACATGTTGGATTGTTTCTGTTCATTAGGTAATTGTTAAAGTACTAATTGTAATCCATTTTGCAAGTTTCCTTCTCATTTTTAATGTTGCTAGGCAACTTATGAATAGTTAGAAAACTATTTCTTAGAAAATAGGGATTTAATTTAACCACTAACGAGCTATTTTTATTTATAAATTGTTTCATATATATATATATATATTTTGTTCATGAACATCACAATTTTTATGTCCATGAACATCACAACTTGATAATTGCGGCGGTGTATCTATAAACCTTGGACCTCCTAGTACCACAATAAGCTCTTTTCCTACCGAGTTAGCAAAAACACTTTGCTTCACTAATCATTCTGCATGCTCTTGATTTGTATTTTGATGTTTATTTCTTTAAAGAAGTTATTATTAAAGTACGAAATGTAAATAATTCAATTTATATAATATAAGTTGAATTATTTACATATTGTTTTTTTTTTGTGCAACTGTTTGTATTCACCAAATGAAGAAAAAATATTATGCTTATTTATCATTTATATGAAGGTTAATGTTGTATATTGAATAACTTTCTGTTAGTTCCCTGTTAAGAATGAGGGATTCATTAAGTTTTATCCCTTTTTGCTATTTCTATTTTGGATAAGCCGTGGTTTCGTAGTTGTAAATCGCAGTTAGATGAAATTCGTAGTGTAGATTATTATTAGTTGTGCAATTTTTATTCTATAATTATATTTTTTGAAATCTTTCAGTTTGAACTCTAGTTAAATTTGTAGTGATGATCTTTGTTTTGCTTTACCTTTAGGTTTCTTTTTTTCTTAGTTTTTAAATTGTAAAGATTTAAATGAAAGATTTCAAAAAAATATATAAATTAAAATATAATTATGTCAAATAAACGTAAGCTATTCTCAGAAGAATAATCCAAAATATCTTTGGTACTTCCATTATAATGTGTGAGGACTTATTGATATTTTAATTTTTTTATATTTAATATAATTTTTTAATGTTCTGTATGAATTTTAATTTTAAAAATTAATTTTATTTCATGTTCTATATATTTTAATTAAAAAATTAATACCCTAGTGTTAAAAATTTTATTTAATTTGTAATACGTTTACAATCTTTCTTCTTTTACTTCATAGCCATCGCAGTACTTCAGCTTCTTATTTCTGATTTATTTAATTTAATTTCATTCCTTTCACCCAACCTTAGCAGAATTATTGTTGGGTAACTGCATGTCATTTCAAAGATGCTTTTATTTCTTATTTCTCTCAAAGATGTTTATTTAAATCTATTATTGCTAAAGATAAAATTCTTAAAAAATGTATTAATTATATTTTCACTCTTTATTTGGGATGTAGATGTGCATATATTTTTGAGGTAATATATATAAATATTAAATAATTGTTTGGTTGCAGTTTTTTTTTGAGCAAATTAATATTTTAATAATATTTTAAATTTATTAGAAATTTTAATAAATTTATTTTTAATTTTAAAAATTAATTTTATTTCATAACCAACACAAATTTTAACATTAAAATTAATTTTATTTCACATTTTATGTGCCTCTTATGAAATAAAATATATTTTTTTATTTAAATTTAATACTCAATCAAATAAGCTTTAAGAGTATTTTTGTAGGTAAGATGTGAATCTCTTATTACTCTTTTGGTACTTATCTTCTAATAGAGCTTGATAAAAAAGTTATTGTAATAAAATAAATATCTAACTTATAGTTCATAGGTCACAGCTAAGACTAGGGGTGTGCATTCGGTTTAAGTAGTTGGTTTGGTGATCAAATCAAAAAAAAGATTGGATTCGGTTTTAAATTTAATGAAACCAAACCAACCAAATTATATTATAAATCAAACCAAACCAACCAAATAAATATCGGTTCGGTTCGGTTTGGTTTGGTTAAAATCATATTTTTGGTCTGCAATT
>KZ451976.1:1342693-1379181 GCA_002786265.1 Apostasia shenzhenica
GATGATGGAAAAGGAGGTCACTTGCTTCTTCCACCACCACCGGCCTTCTCCAAGACTAATGAAGGAGGAGGACTGACCCCAAGAAGAGCAGAACTCCCTTATCACTCATTGTAAAACAGGAGCTTGAGAACAAGAAAAGCTCTCTCTTTCTCCTGTTTTCTCTCCTTTCCTCTTGTAAGCTTTTTGTATTAGCCTTCATGGCCACCTCCTTCCAATTAGTGAAACTCCTTCGCTGATCGACCGGTGGACGTAGGGGATTTCCTCCCTGAACCACCTTAAATCTTTGTGTGTTTCTCTGGATGCTCTGAACTGGTTCTCCCCTTCAGCCTCCATTAACAGGCTCACCACCCCTTTGCGCGTCGCCGTCTCCCGGAACTCTCTTTCTTCGGTGTTTCCTGGGATCCCCACATCCTAGGTCAACAACATCATACACAATTTTTAATATAACCAACTTACTTTATTTCACATCATACACATTTTTCAAAAATTACTAAAAATTTCAATCAAATTTTCTTTTTTTTTTCTTATTACCAAACAGAGCCAGTTTCACAGTCACCAACCAAAAATACCCATGGCAAATTTTTAGGTGCTTCTAACGCACCGTAAATTTTGTGCGAGTCAGATCAGCACTTTGACGGGCGATGGACAGCAAGAACACAAACGGCGAGCAACGTTGGGATCGCAAAAGTTGGGTGTAGGTTTTAAAGACCGACTATTTAATTGGTTTGACGCGAAATGCCTTGTTAAAATCAAATCAGATTAATTTTAAATAGAGAAATAAACAGGCAATGTTAAATGATAATAATATATTTATATAATTATATTACAAATGTTAATTGCATGATGTTAACTTAATACAATTTATATTTACAAGAATTTTCTATGGATTTATACAGACGATTTCCTCCGAGAATTTTCGAATTCACATCCTTACTATTACATATTTACGTAAATTTAATAATTACAATATAATGTCATATATCTATAATATATTTATAATTATTTTTTATCTATTTTTTTATGTATATTTGTTTTGCAATATTTATTGTATAAATATTAGAAGATTCTGCAACGCTTCACGCATAATGCGCAATTCCCACCCTCAAATATTTTAATCTATCATAAAAAAAAAACATTTAAAACATAATAATTTTTAATATTTTCCTTTTTGCAAAAAAGATTCATTTTATATAAAGCAATTTATTAATAAATCTCTTATAATTTATCAATAATTATAATTTAATTTATATTTTTTAAAATTTGAGTTCATATTTTAAAATTATAGGTACCAATTGTTTCCCTATAACTATACTTTTGATCTACATTTTAAAAATCCTTCACAAAAACTGCTATTTAAAAATTGCAAAGATCTATATTAATTTTTTTTTGTTTTACATTTAAGTCTTTATTCTAGGAATCTAAATAAAAATTTTCAAAAAAATAGGACAAATTACATCTAAATTTTTAAATTTATGACATAATATCACACAATTTTATAATTTTAAATTTTTAACATTTAAATTTTTTATTTTAATATAATTATCAAATAAATTTTTTTAATTTTTTATATTAAATTTTTCTAAATACACATTTTACTCTCTTCTCTCTCACCTAGTTCCGAGAGAGAGAGAGAGAGTACTTAATAAATTTTAATATAAAAAAGCTAAAAAAAAGATTAATTTGATAATTATATCAAAATAAAGAATCTAAATATTACAAATTAAAAATCATGAACCTAAATAATATTTTAAACTTAGGGGCCAAGATGTAATTTGTCCAAAAAATATGAATCACTATGAAATTATGAATAAACAATAGGGAGCTATCAGTAATTTGGCCATATATATTATCAAAAGAAGGCAATTAACTCTATAAACCACCTTAATCAAATCCTCACAAGCAAGGATTATTATACCTTATGAATAAACACAGATATTTTATGAATAAAACATTAAAATGTGACAAAGAGCAAGTATGCAAGCATTGATATGAAAATTGCCATAAAAAAGAAAAGTATTGATATGAATCCATAAATGAATGGATTCAAAATATAGAATAAATTAATTGAAGCCACGTTTGATATGATACAGAGCAAACAGACGATACAGATAGATGCCTTAAACAGGATCTTTTTAATGCAAGGCCTTTGAGGAACAAAAACAGAGGAAACTAAATAAATTGAGGAGTTAATGCAACATAACAAAAGAAAACTCTTCTTCACGTATTATTTGGTTTCCCAGCTCCAACTAGCTGACGGCGAGTTTGTTGATGATTTGATGCTTCTCGCCCGAATTTTCGATCCTTCAAAATGATAAAACATAGAAAAGAATTAGTTCATCATCCATTCTTGTGTGGAGCGTCGCCTTCACCGCTTATTACCCCCTCTAAATCGTCAAATATGGAACACGAAATATAACAAAAAAAGCAGCTATGTTCCAATGATATGTCAATAATAGGAATTAAATAAAGAGATGTTTAGTTTAGTGTAATCAAAATATTTTGGTTTACCATATGAGCTATACTTTAAATATGATACATTATATGCACAAACATACATATAAATGCTTTATTCTTGCGTATTTGTATTTTATTTTTTTTAATTTATTATCTGTATTGTATCATATGAGTATCATCGTATTATACTCATGTTTCTTAGTGTTTATATAGATAATATCAAATCAACCTAACCTCATCTATCTCTATTATAATTATTGTGACATCTAAATTTCGCTCAATTTTAGGTGATATCTAGATGTTATTTTAAGAGTGATAATATTATAATTTTTTATAATATTATCTGAACATAATATCAAACAAAATAATCAATTTATTCAAATAATATGATATAACAAAACAATAGCATTGAACCAAACGGCCCCCAAAACACCACAGAATACTTGGAAAAAACAATATAAATGACAGTAAACAAATTAAAATTCAGCACATTACCTCACGGAACAGCAAGTCCTCCATTTCAAGCATGTGGATCACATGCCCCATTTTTGGGCGTTTCAGTGCATCAGGATCAACACAGCGTAGGGCTACCAGAAGTGCTCTTTTTAGTGCCTTGGAGGAAGGCTTTTCCAGCATCTTTGGATCAACAATTTCCTCAGACCTCCGTTCGCCCACCATGTTCTTCAACCACTCCACCAAATTCACCTAATAGTCAGCACAGCCAAAAGCATTGAGCTCAACGTAGTTAGTCCAACTATAAGGAAACCAGAAGTCCTATTTCATTGCTGAGAAGGAAAGAAACAGATGGGACTTTCATGGAATCAACCTCCCCCGGCGGCCTCGAGTAATCTACTGGAGTTCTTCCAGATATGATCTCCATGATTAGAATCCCAAAGCTGTAAACATCACTTCTCTCATTCAGCATTCCAGTACTAGCGTACTCAGGTGCCACATAGCTGTAGAAGAAATCTATAAACATAATTATTTGACCACCACAAAAGAAAATTATAAAAAGCAGGATTTTAACGAACCCAAATGTTCCCATGACACGCGTCGTTACATAGCTCCTCTCCGAACATAGAAGCTTGGCAAGCCCAAAGTCAGATACCTTGGAGTTCCACTGTCGGTCAAGCAGTATGTTACTAGATTTTACGTCTCTATGGACGACTTTCGGTTCCAGTCCCTCGTGAAGATAAGCTAAGCTGTGAAGAAGTATCATATTATTGTTGATTTACTTTTACATGTCAATGAAGTCGGCATAATACGACCATTGACATGTTGGGTATTTTTGACATACATCAAAATTTTATTTATAAGCAACATGAGGCAAGAATGGTATGAAAAGAAGTATTCATAAAGCAGACAAAAAATAGTAAGGAGTTGACTAATGATGATGGCAAGGATGATATTTTTGGGATACACAAGAGAATTGCCCCATATTAGATGATCAATAAATTGAAATATTATTATACAAATTATGAGCCTTAACCATTAGCCTAGGCTTTTAAGTTAGAAGATATCCATCACTTGTGTATTAGTCCCAACTTGAATACCCAAGATATGACAACCCCTGACGAGTGCTATACGATTCGGCTAAGATCAAGTGGTACATGCAAGATTCTCCCATGAGTTTGCTAATTTCTCATGGTTGGCATAAAATCTAGTGGCTTCAGCTCCAGGTGATTGAGTAGGATTTAAGTGGCATGCACGTGATGGGTTAAAGTGTCTCATTGGAGGCGAGTGGATCTAATGTGGAAAGATTTTCATGTGGGGGGAGATTTTTTGAGATACACATGAGAATTTCTTACATTGGATGATCAACAACATTAATATACAAAGTGTGGCTCATATCCATCAGTCTAAATTTTTAAGTTGGAAGGTGTTCATCGATCATTTGTGTATTAGTCTCATCTTGAGGCCCCAATATATGACTCCCCTAATAGATATATATTTAGACAATCAGCTGCACTGTTAAATATATAAACATAGACATGTACATATGCACACACATATATATTCATACATATATAAAAAATCAATATTGTACCATGAACAGCTTTAAGTATGTTCAACATATGAATGAAGGCAGCATGATTGAAGAATCAAAGAATATCTGTATGTATTCTTTCATTAATGATTCTGTAAAAAAGGGCACCACTAATCTGAGAACAAATATAGATCATTGCAGAAAAAATTGCTATCATGCTTCTTCACTAAGCCCATTGTTTTTTTTAATCTTCAAAACTACAATTTCTCCAACACAACTTGGAAATTGAAGTGGTGAGGTACGAATCTCAAACCCCCGTGGTACCCAGGCAACCTGCCTCCTTCCCCACTGAGCTAGAAAAACACCACAAACTGAAGTCCTTTGTTATGATTAGACAGAATAGAACTTCTTACCCTTTAGCAGTCCCCAAGATTATATTCAACCTGATTTCCCAGCTCAGAGGACTCGCATCTCCAACATCCCCATGAAGCCATTGATCCAAATTGCCATTATCTACATACTCATAAACCAGCATCCTAAGCAGCATACAAACAACTCATCATCATTAAAAGCAATTTCTTCAAAGCAGAAACTGTTTCAAGCATTAATCTGCACTAACACAGGATTAAATTGATTACCTATAGGCTCCTTCAACGCAGTAGCCAAGCAATCTGACCAGATTTTTATGCCTAACGCGCCCAATCGCCTCCACCTCTACTCTAAACTCCTTCTCAGCTTGTCCCCTGAAGAAACCCAATCAGCGATTCATCTCAAATTTGAGAATGTAACTTCAAAATTCGAAATGCAACAGCTCTTCCAATTTTTCAGCCCAATTTTAACAAATCTAGCAGATCAGGAATCGTTAACCTGTTATTTAGGAGGTTCTTGATGGCGACAATGGTGTTATCGGACAAGACGCCGCGGTAGACGATGCCGTAGCCGCCCTCTCCTATGACGTTCTCGTCGGCGAATCCGCCGGTGGCATTCTCCAACTCCCGCAACGTGTACCAGTGACCCCATCCCAGATGCGAGACCTCGGGAGGGCCACTCATCCCTTTCGGCGAGACCGTGGCGGCGTCAGCTGCGGTACTGCGGCTCTCCCCGCTGGCCGTTGATGACGACGGCAGCGGTGGCGGGCGCTGGTGGTCGGAGAACACTACTCGGTGTTCCTCCATACCGAAGTCGACCTTAACCTCAGCGACAGGAATGGCAGCAACAACCTGGGCCGCTGCCGCCGTGGCACGCGGCGGAGACTGGCGACTCACGATCTCGAGGATTTCCTTGGAGACTGGAGGGGTTGCATCGTGTAGGTGGTGCTTGAGAGATTTGTGGCAGGAGGAGGACGGGAGAGGGCGCCGGCGACGGCAGGAGAGGCAGAAGGAGAGAAGGAAGAGTACGAGGACGATAAAAGCGCCAACACAGATCGCGATCAGCACCCAGAGCCGGATCCCTAAGATAGGGGTCCGCTTCGAGAGCTCCTTAGTGAGGAAGGAGCCATCCCAGAATGGCATCTTCTCTTCCCCTCTGTTCCTCACTATGCCACTCCTTCACGAGGCAACGATTCTAGATCAAATTCATCAGCATGAGGAGAAACAAAGAGAGAATGCTTCGGTAAAAGGAGGAGAAAATTGACATTGGCATTTGGGGTTTCTTCACTCTCCGCCTTTTCTTCTTCCTCCGGTAACGGGCAAAACAGCGCTCAGTCTCTCTCTCTCTCACTGTGTTAGATTTTGAAGTGAGGAAGTTCACTAAATTCTGCAGTTCGTTGCCAGCTAGTTCATTTTCTGGCGCACGGCCCGTGACAGCCTCAACTCAACTCAACTCATGGGAGACAGTCAAAGAGAGAGAATGCCAAAAACCTTAAAGCCGTTGGATCTGCATATCAAGCATTATGATTCGCGCAAGATAGTAACGAGAAATCGTTAGCACGAATCGTAATGCAAATCCAAGGGCTGCGAACGATCTCGTGTCGTCCGAAATAGCCGGAGGCTTGATGTGACTCTTCGCGTCAGGCTCGACTCGGTGGTCGGAAGTCTGGAGATAGCCGTTGGTGAACGTGAATCTGCGCGAAGCTTGGTTCGTCTACCTCGTCGGCTAGCCACATTCATGGAAATTTCAATTTTGAGGTAATTACTGATAGGTTCCCATATTTTAACTATACTTATATTTTATTAAAATTTTTATTTAGATTTTTTTGAAATCCTTCACTTTAAACTTAATTCTCTAGAATTTAAACTAGAAATTTAAATGAAAAGTTTTTAAAAATATAAATTAAAATATAATTATAAAAAAATTATAGAGACCAATTAGCAATTTGTCCTTAAACTTTTGTTTTCAAATTCAAGTCAATAAATTATATCAATTTCAAATTAACTTTTAAATTAAATCAAATTTAATTATAAATCAAATAGTATTCTTAAAAACATTCATTATACATATTATTTAAATTAATATATAAAATTATAAATTGATATATATATATATATATACTCTGTGTATTTATATTGTATAATATTCATACAAATTATTATAACATTTTATAGGAATAGAAAACTGTAATTATATATTTTTTAAAATTACCTTAACAATATTTCAAAAAATTCTAAACATATACTTTTATATATATATATATATATATATTAAATCAATTATAAGTTAAATTAATTTTATTTCAAGCAAGTTAACAGTACAAAAAAAATAGTGTCAACTTTAAGCCGAGTATGAAAAAAGGCTTCAAATTTCAAACAAATTTGCTACTCCAATTCAATTTAAACCTGCAAATAAATCATGACATGTTGTAATATTCCTTACTTGCAGCTCTTGATTTTCTTTTTTGGAGGCTATTTTTTTAAGTTAAAAAATTGTATTACTATTTATGTATTATATAATATAACGGAGTTAAAATTTGAAATATATATAATAAAATCAACTAATATTAAAGAAAATCCTATTTCTTTTATTCAAGTAAAATTAGTATAATTCTCTAATATCATTGATTGTGAACAAATAAAAGTAAATTTGTATGTGCCAATCTTGAATAATAAATCTATTATACTATCAAAATAACTTTTTTAGATGATCAAATAAATTAATTTAATTGGCATTAAGTTCAAGTATATCAAGGATGAAAAAAAATTAAATTGTTAAAGAGAATAAATTGTAATTGGATTTGAAGGTAAATATGCAGAAGACATCTCAAATGTACTCAATGATTTATTTGACCCCATTGAAGATAATTCAATTTGAGTCAAATGTCAAATTTATTTTAAATTTATATGATATTAAAATGATTTTATTTATATTCATAGCTGTACAATTTTAAAATTATCTGTATATTTATTGAGTAATTTTTTGTCAGAGATTTTATTGAGATAGTTAACTCGGTACTTTTATTTAATTAGTTCAACTTTAACATTGTGATAATTGTTATTTTAATATATTATATAAAATAAAGTTAATTATTTTTTGATATAAATTAATTAATAATTTTAATATATTTTATATATTAAGTTTTAATTCTGATTTTATATGTTATGTGGTTCAAAATTAATTCAAGTAATTATAAACTTTTGGGCAAACAAGAATGTTTCATTTATTTGAATATAATTATAACTAATGGGCCATTTTTTAGTGCAGTGGGCCGATCATCAGCCCATTAAGATCAACGGGTTGAGATTCATACAATGCGCTCGCTTTACAGCCGGGAGCCCACGATTACACGAGCAGTGGAAAGATCCCGGGATATCGCAGCATCGCTGTTCCTCACAGAACAGCCAACAGCATTTCTCCTCCTTTCGATGCGCTTCCCTTACCGGGGCACTCCCAGCGCCAGTTTAAGCACTTAACCGCAGATCCCGTAAAAATGACTAGCGAAATCGATAATTCAGAATAAAATCAGAGTAGGAGAGCGGCGGCGGCGGCGGCGGCAACTGGTTTTGGGGAAGAAATCGCTTCGGTATGCGTTCTCTGATGGGGTAGCTTGTCGATTTCTTGAGGTTCGTTTGTTCTGCATTTCTTCTTGTTAACGGCTGAAAGTTTACGGGATAGTTTTGCAGAAGCTAATAGTCCAGCAAGCAAGGCAGGAGAGGACGGGAAGGGGATAAGGGTTGAGCGCCGTGAGGAAGTTGGAACGATGAGGGAGGTCGTGCTGCACGTGTACGACGTGACGAACAGTGGCTCGGAGAAGACGAATAACACTATCCTTCAGATCAATAAGATCTTCAAAGACCGCATAGGCCTTGGAGGAATATTCCACAGCGCCATTCAGGTTTTCTCCTAAATATTTCCGTAAATATAATTACTCTTGCACGTAGGCTAGACTTTGATCTATGTTCCTCTAGGGTTTTTTTCTACTCTATTGTTTCTTTTCCCCCCTCTTTTTCACATCCTTTTTCTGTTTATTGCATTATAAACACCTTCATTATTTTTGGGGTTTTGAAGAATTTGGACTACGGCTTGATCCAGCAGGGAAGTGCAAGTAACATGTTAATGATAGTCCTTGAAGAATTTTATGCATTCATTTGCTATGACGTTGTAGTTCTTCGAACCAACATGACATAAATTTGGATCTTCTTTGTTGTCCCAACTCTTAGTGGCATGACCTTGCCGCGTTAAGTTATGTTGATTGTTTTTTTTTTTGAAAGGTATGTTGATTGTTTTGGACGTCATGCTAAGGTTTGGAACAAAATTTGATCTTATTTGTGTCATTTTTTTACCAAGTTGTATCATTATTCATCAGGGTGAATTCCTTAATCCTATCTTTTAAGTTTTGTCCGTACCCATTTGGACGTCATTGAGCATTTATTTTTCATTTTGATTTCATATTTAGAACTCTACTAGTTTTTAAGTAGTTTTTTTTGTATGTTTGTGAGTCTTCCGTCATAATGAAATTTGTCCATTTATGCGTGGCTTGCTATTTAAAAAGTCACTGCAGCATGCTTTGATAAATGATTTTAATGGTTATTATATACTGCAATATGTAGTCAATAGCTGCCTCATTTCGATGCCAACTTTAGTGATTTATCTCTCCACCTTACCTTGTCGAACACATCTCATGCCTCTGCACTACCAATTTTAATCTGGGCATCGAGGTTGTCACGTTAAAATTGATTTCCATGTGGCAATTTATTTTTTTAGGTTTATGGAGATGAAGAATGGTCATTTGGCTTCTGTGAGGATGGTTCTGGTGTTTTCAGTTGCCCTTCCAGTAAAAACCCAATGTATACCTATCGCGAGAGAATTGTCCTTGGAGAGACAGATTGTTCATTGCTCAAAGTGAAACAAATCCTGAGGGAACTGAACCGTGAGTGGCCAGGGAGCTCATATGATCTTCTGTCAAAAAATTGCAATCATTTCTGTGATGCCTTCTGCGAAAGTCTGGGTGTACCGAAACTTCCAGGTGATACATAATACCTTTTCTGGTCTAAGGACTGCTTATTTTCTTTCTACATATGCTTCATTATTATATGTTATTAGATCATTGACAAAATTAATGAATAACTGCAATATTTATGTTCTTCATCTATGTTCTTGCAGTTTTCCATGTTTGAATGCTGGTTCCATGACTAGGATTTTAGATACGATTGGCACCCTTAAACTAGATCAGACCTAAAGCTTCAGGTGGACTGAATTCGTCAACCAACAGACACGACAAGAATGGCCAAGTCATATCACTTCCAACCTCATGTTTGAAATAAACTAACGGTCATAAAAAATGGAGGTGAGAGATTCCAAGGGCCAATTAGTTTGAAAATTTGGTGATACCAGACTAGCTAGGCTTTTGGGAATACATAGGAAATACAAAGGACCTGACAAATATTTTCATTTTATGGCATTCGGCATTCCCTTTGTGACACTGAAAACTGTTTTATTTATATATTACACTTTAAATTCTTTAAATTTATTTGTTGAACCTTACTATTATTTTCACTCTTCTTTTGGTAAATATAAAGACACATTGATAAAAATCGGAGATAGACTGCTTGTAAGGTTGTCAAATTTAAATTTGTGGCCACTTTAGGTGAACCAGATTTAATTATGGAGAATGGAATCATAATGAGATGATTTGAATTTTTCGTATGAAAACATTCCATGTGGTTTAGAACAGTGGTTATTGCTAATAAGCCCACACGTGAATTAAAAAAGTGCACCATTGATGATTATCTCAATGTATGATGTTAAAATTACTGGAACCTTTCGATTTGTAAATAATGTGGAACGGAAATAATAGAATTAAGATCTATCAAAAATCAAAACAATGTGATAGTTGACCAATTTTTTGATTTCCAAAATTAACTAATTTACATTTAAAGTTGAATCGAATCATTGTGAAACTGGGATTCACCAAGTTAAATTAGGACTGTTGAATTAGTCCAACTGATTCAGATTGGGAGAGAAGGGGGAGGGGGGTGAATTAAATTGGGCATCTTAAAATTAATCATTTTCTCTCACTTGAAATAGAGTTCTCAATTTGTGTAAAATTAAACAGTCCAATCAAACAAATAACCTCAGTTGAGTTCATGAACAATGGCAATTTATAATTGAATGAAATCATACCTCAAATCCGCTAATTTCAAGATCACTTGAAGGAGTTGGTGGGTGGGTGGCTGGCTGCATGAGGAAGGCTTTATGTAAAATTAATTTAAGTTATTCATGTCACGTCTTACTGGATAAAACTTGCTGAGTAAAACCATAGGAATGTCAATTTCAGGTAATTAAACTTGGCTTGTCCGCATATGGTCTTCAGGTTGAATTGAATGGGTTGCCTTCACGTAGGCTTGATTGGGCCAATCAATGAAGTTTAATTTGGTCCTCTGTTTTTGCATATTATCACCAGTTTATGAAGATGCTCCGTGCATTTAATTTTGTAGATTGTGATTCGAAACTCAGATGATTTAGATGTATAGTCTTACATGAAAACTTTTAACTTACCCATGACATTGACATTTGAATTTGCCAAACTTAGAACCTGTAATCAGCATTGTTTTTGATCTGTAGTGGTCCTACAGTAGATGTTCTTACCAGCATGGCACCGTTTGACGTTTAACATTCTTTGAATCCATATTTTGGTAAAAATGAAACAGGTCCTTATCATGCAATATGCAAACCAGGCCACATTTTTGTAAGTTTGACAAATGGGTTCCAACAATTTTTGAAATTTCCATTCAGGTCTTTCCATCATAACAATTATTATGTTATTGGGAAAGACAATTTTTTCCTCAATATCTCGAGATAGTAGGGTTGCAGTTTTATTCGAAACTCAAAACTCACTCATATTTGAATCAACTTGAGTTTCTTGTGGGTTGAGGTTAAATAGCATGAAATGGAATTATATAATCTATTCAACTTTGTAATCGACTCAAAAAAGTATATAAATATAAGTACTTATATTTTCTTAACGTCTTTTTATGAAATTTTACATATTTGAATAGATCATGATGGTTTGTTTATATTAAGAGATTAAGTTATTAACATACACATATGAAATAATAAATAGTGTCATATCATACTGTGGTAAGTGAATGTAATGTATATTTCAATAAAAAATAAGGCTAATACTTTTGCTTGATTTAACTTGAAAATCAAACGTGTCA
This sequence comes from Apostasia shenzhenica, assembly GCA_002786265.1. Lineage (NCBI taxonomy): Eukaryota > Viridiplantae > Streptophyta > Magnoliopsida > Asparagales > Orchidaceae > Apostasia > Apostasia shenzhenica. The sequence goes on from KZ451976.1 coordinate 1,354,727, forward strand.
TTACTGGATCCTAGGCTCCGGATGAGAAACGTGAAGGATTGCGTTAGGCGGTCAACATGTAGAGTGGAATTTGTCCAAAAAAAACATATCATGAACCATTTAAAAAATTACACTAAAGTTAGGGTATTTCCTGGAAGCAATGCGTTGTATTATTTAAATACAGTAAAAAGTGTTCAAGGACCACTGTATCTGTGCCCGGTTATAGTGATAAGTGAGTAAGGGTTCTCACACCATGAACGAATACGAATAAAAAAACTACTCCAAGATACTAGGATTAGATTAGAGACTTGGAATATGGGTATCCTGATAGACAAACTAATGAAGTTAATAAATATTATAGTTCATAGGAAAAATAATATTTTGTGCCTTTATAAAATGAAGTGAGTAAGGGAGAAAACTAAAGAAATTCAATGACACTTATAAGAAATTAGCAGATTATCACAAAAAGTGCAGGAATTTTTAGAAGGAGATTATGTGATGATTCGGGTTCGACCTGAGCGGTTCCCATCTGGAACTATTAAAAAAATTACAAGCTCGCGAAGCTGGTCCTTCTAGAATTTTAAAGAAAATTGGTTCGAACACGTATATTGTTAATTTACCATCAGAGTATTGTATCAATTCAACCTTCAATATCTCAGACTTGATGGCATATAAGGAGCTAACAGTAATACCAAATGATCTGTTTGAGCCTTCATTACCCAAAAAAAATAAACCTTTACCTGAATGTCCACCAGCTAAATTCACTTATAAATAGGAGTAAATAGAGCAAATTCTTGATAAGTAGATAATTTTCACAAGAAATCGAGGATACCAGCGTTATTTGGTTTGTTGGAAGAATTTACCTCCGTCTGATGATTCATGGATTACTAGAGATGAGCTGCAGAGATTTGATTCAGATTTGCTAGAGAGATATCACAGTAGAGAGGATCCCTACTCGACAGAGTCGAGTCTTTCCCACCTGGGGAGAGTTGGTGGGGACACCACGATCGACCATCGATTCATTTTTAGCAGAGTTTATCGTCGACGGTCGAGATCTAACCACTCTGCTTTGATCTGGATCAACTGAATATTAGGACAGATTTGAAAAAATGGATGCTGCGGATTGCTAACTCGGTGGATTGGAAATCTCTCATTCATTCTGATTGATTGGAGATTTCATTTTTGGATGATTTTATTTCCTACATTTATTTTGTATTAGTTGTTTCTATTTTTGTTGTTATTTTAGGCATGTTATCTGGTATTTCCTCATTTGTGTGAGAAATTTATTACATTATGTAATTTTCTTTATTAAGTCAGTTTGTAGGGAGGTCTATATAAACGCCTCCTTGTTATTCTTATTTTTTTTAATGCTGAATAAATTTGATTTGTATTTTCCCTTGGGATTATCTGATTTTGGAATGAATCGATATCCCGGATAGGGAAGGGCTTAGGCATTGGGTGAAAATTCCTAAACTCCACCCTCTTCAACTCTTCACCTCCGGGTTCGATTTCATTCATCTTATACCCCTCAGTATTCACCTCGTCTCATTCTTCACTCCGCTCACAAGCCTGTATTCATGCATCCAGCTCGCCGACTCCGATCCAACGTGATCGTGTCGTCGCGCCCGCGTCTGCGTAGCCAACTCGAATACAACAGCTCTGCTCGACATCGTCGTGCATCTCTGCCAGACATGCCCGAACGACTCTCCCAACGCGCCTGCCCCCCTCGTGCGCCGCACCCAGCGCCTAGCGCCCGCATTAGCGCGCGACCTGCGAGCGTCCCCTGGCCGCGGCAGCCCAGCGCCCGCCGGAGCCCTGAGCCCTGTGCCCGCGAGTGCCCTACGTCCACGCGCTCCAACTGTCGCCGCCCCCCTCTCAACTGCTGCTGACCCGCGACTGCGTGCGTCCGCACCTAGCGCGCAACTCACTTACGCAGCTGTCGGGCCCTAATTTAGAAAATTACATCGTGGTTCTTGGATTATATGATTCAGGTACGAACTTCAGCAATCTTTTAATCTGGTTAAATCAAATACTCTGGATCATTCTGTTCGCCTGTGATTTGCTCGAACTTATTCTGCCTGTGCAACCTTTCATTATTGAGTGCAATTTAATTATTGCTGGTTAAATTTGTGAGTTCCTATATTTCTGTTATCTCGTTTCTGATTTGTTGAAAACCAAATTGCGCCCTAGTCTGAATTAGTAATTTTTCAATTTCCTTCGATCTAATTTATTTAAAATTTTAAAATTAATTAGTTTTGCGGGTTTAATTGATTTCTCAGTCATTGTAAAATTGAATTCTGAAAAATTTTAGCATTGATTTGCGACTATTTTGCTACATATAATTTTGTTGATTTCTAAAACTGCATCATTACTCATCTATCCTGCATCAATAGTAGTATACGATATTGTGTAAATAGCTATGTATTTTAATATTTATTCATTTTAAGTGGCTTCTTGTTTATATTGAGCGAGTCGATCCAAGCTTAAACTTGGCTTGAAATGAAGTTCAAGTGCGAGTTCTGCCTTGAAAGTCAACCCAAATTCAAGTAGATTTTGATTTAGGCACAAAACTCGCTTTTGGTACTTATAATTATGCTTAACTAGATGGACTATGGCAATTATGGTATAAATTATTAGATTTTCAATTCCCTATACGGCTAACTTTCATTTTTAAGTTTCTATAAAAAAAAAAAATCATTTTTAAGTGTTAACCATTAAAATGGACCTAACATAAAAGCTAACAAAAAGTAAAGGGACCTGTTTCTGTTTGTGGACTTCTAAAAGCATGGGCCAGCTTGCACATTCCATGAAGCAACATTGTCCTGTTTGTTCATTACTCATTATTTATTTCTATTGTTGATGTTATTTTTTTTAAAGTATTGAAGTTAATTTCTGTTTAATTTGATATACATGAATTTGCAATACGCATACCTTAGCTTTGCCGTCAACTATCAATCACAAACTTTTTGATTCTTTATTGAATTACAGGATGGGTCAATCGGTTTGCAAATGCCGGTGATACTGCTGTGGTTGTTGCAGGAAATACTGCATTGCGGGTATTAAGATATATTTTATTTTGTTGAATTGATTTTATAAAAAGCATTTTCTTATATCTGGAAGACTGGCATTGTTATTGCTATTGCCATGAACCTGGAAATCCTTGTCATCTGCTTCCATGAAATGCTGTTAATCTCTTTTGACAGTCATCTTACTGGTATTGTCCTGTTAGGTTTTTCTGACTGTATGGGTATGTTTCACTTTAGTTGATGATGTCTGTTTTTTTGGAATAAATTTTAAGGGCATTCACATAGATATCCCTGAATTCTTTTCAATTATATATTACACAGCCTATTTTTTTATTTTACAACTTAATCCCCAAGATATTCTAAAAACGAAAATTAGTTGTATACATGTATTCACAAGCATATTTAGAAAGTTTTGTATGTATATGTTATTGTAATAAGCATCTAAATACTCACATTGAACAAAAGAATCCTTCAAAAATCTTTAAAAAAAAAAGCCTAATATGTTATTTTTCAAAAATTTGGGATTAATTTATAAAATAAAAAAATTAGGAGTTTAATATGTTATTAAAGAAGAATTGAAGGATATGTATATAAATTTCTCTAAATTTTATTCTTTGATACTCTTTCTTCTAATCACCAGTTTCATATAGCTATGAAGGTTAATGCAAGAGATATCTTATGTGGTGCAGGTTGTTCTTCATTATTTTGAACCTACGTCTTCACCCTAGTAGTGTTGCTGACCTTGATGTCATAAGGACCATTGATTTCTTTTCAAGTGATTTTTCTGTTCTGAGTGTTTATGAGCATGCTTGCATACCAGGGACAAACAACATAACAAACATGGTCCAGTATACAATGCATTTTAGGGGGGAAGTTGTCTCTATAGAATTAATGGCTTACCAATATATGAATAAGTTCAAGTATAAAGGGTTTAATCCATAACGGAAAAGAAACTTTGCAACACATGATGAAGCATGTTTCTGATTGAAGCTAATATAATTTGATTTTGAAAGCATAGATGGCTCGCCTAGTTCCCTAACCTGTAATACTAGAATTCTGAATAAGTTTCACCATTTTGAAAGGTTTTGTGATAATTAACAAGCCATGAAACTTACTGTTAAATACAGTTCTTTTGCTTTGCTCTAACACCCCTCTTTCAGATTTACTTTAATCGTATGGGTGGTTATGTTTGTTTCTTAAATTCATATGTATTTCAAACATGTTGAACTTCCTGCTTGCATGGTGTTCTCATCCTTAAAACCCATGAAACTTGAAACTTAAAAAAAGTTCCAATGCAGTCAAGATGGGTTGAAGATGGCTTGACCCAACTCAGCTCATTTGCGGTCAAGATGGGTTAAACAAGCCAAGTCTGTTTTGAATCTGTTCTCAAATGCAATCTGAGTCTAAAATAGCTGATCGAGGTGATGGGACTTTTTGAATTGTAAATCTAGAAGGTTTTGCACATCCTTACAAATCCATACATGCCACAGTAAAATAACGAGGCTATTAAATTCAGTAATTGAATTTCATTTCTTGTTCTTCAACTACATATTAATCATTTTCAACATCCAGTAGTAAGCCAATTTGATGAACTCACTTGATTAAGTGTTGTCAAGAAATTGCTTTTAGAAGGGAATATATTCTTGTCTCATTCAACTCGTGCTAATTTTCTAGGCCTATGAATAGTCAGATCTCTTTATTATCGATTACAAACAACATGAATCCTACAATTTAGATATTTTACAGTTTAAATAGTAATGTTCACGGTGGAATGTATGCAAATACCTTTTATTAAAGTATGTCATCTAATAATCTAGCTTCTAATATCTGTTATTCCCTAATCAGATTATTAAATGCTTTATTATGTGATTAGTCTCAGCCTTCTTTTTTTTTTCTGGAATTTTTTCAGCTAAGGCAAGCAAAGGAAGAAATCGTCACAGCTAGCAAAGTTGCCTACAGATTCGTAGCAGCCATAGCCTCGAAATCTCCAACCTCACCAGAGCCAACGGGCGACTCGAATAGGGTAACCACTCCGAGATTCCAGAGCACTTGGTTGAAGAACCTGGCATCCTTGGGCGCCAAGCCGTCAACCAGTTCATCGGACTTATCTGAATCAACTGACGAGGCCCAAAGCGCTCGAGAAACGTTCAAATCACGAGATGTAGCATAATAACTTCATCATCAAGATCAAACCGTGCATTCAAATGAATTGTATCATAAATAGTGGTTCTTTACAATTCTTTCAGTCCCTCTCCTCTCTACAAACAAACCCGTCAAAAATGTTTCCTTCGGAACTGATCGGTGTTGGATTTAACTCTCATTTGTGTCAGTTTTTTTCTGCTAGACTTCTCTAAGATCTGCAGGATGCCAGTGCTCTACCGATGGCATGCATTGCTATTGCTGCTATACGGAACTTGACTTCCCCGCGCTTCGGAATCGGCCGCCGTCTGACTTGCCCAGGTAATGTAATCATCCTTCTTTCTCTGTAGCTTTTCTCCATGATCATGTTGGTGATATCTGAATCAGTTCTGCAGCTCATATTGCTTGTTGCTGGAGAAGGGAAGTGAGAAGATGAGAGAGGGAGAGAGAGGGAGAGAGAGGGAGAGAGAGAGAGAATGCTGGTTTATGCCTTGGGGAAGATGAGGCGTTCATATTTATAGTTATCAGTTGATTATAGTGGAAATAGTAAAAGGTGGGAGAATGTTTTTGGACTTTTGACAGGGTCAGCTTCCTGCCGTACGTTATAAGAACGTGCTTCATGATGGACGGCTCTGATTTGATCACGTGATGCGGATTGGAACAGATAAACGTGTGTTGAAGATGATTTTTTATAAATATTATTTTCAAATACCAAGTCCAAGAATCGAGATTCAGCCAAATTTTCTATTAAAAAAACAACATTTATATACATAATGCTTAATTTTTTAATGATATATTAAATTTTTTATTTTTTATTTTTAAATTTTCTTAAAATAAAAATTAGTGATTATATATCTATTCATAAATATATTTATAAAATTTTGTATATATATATTATTGGTAATAAAAAAATTTAAAATATTTAATTATATTATTTTTGAAATTTTTTGAGTTAAGCTGTAAAATAATATATTATTGAAAAAAATTAAAAAGTATATATGTAAAATTTAATATATATATATATATATATACATACAGTGAAACTAGCGTATCTGTTAAAAAAATATTTTAAAAAACAGTTATAATTTATCCACCCAAAACCTAGAAAGGGTGAATAGCTTGTTTGGTCATCTCTCTGAGTAAAATGATATGTCATTAAAAAAATATAAATAATAATAAATATATTTTATTATATTGTATATAAATGTTAATATAAAAAATTATTTTTATTTTGCATTCTTAATTATTTTTAGTAAAATTATAAATTTTATTTGATATTAAAAAAATGAATGAGAGATTTATTTTGATTTGATATATATGGGCTACACAATAATTTCTCCACGTCAACATGCTTCTTGCCAAACTCATTTAAGAACGTGCTTGATCAGTTGTTTGAATGGAGGGCTATGATTTGATCAGAAGATGTGGATTAGGCGGTGCAATAGTAAGAGAAAGTTCCTTAATATTATTTTTTAATTGTTATTAGGAAGAAAATAAAATATTTAGCTTTAAAGTGCATAGACGTGTTGACCGTGGCTATTTATTAATATATATATATAATATATGTATGTTTTTTTCACAGCTAACTATTCAAAAAAATTAAAAATAAAATGAAATGCTTTTGTCTATCTCAAAGACTCCTAGTTCATTGCATGTGTCAAACCACTTTTTCTCATTAAATTATTAGGTGCAGCAAGTGAATCACGTCTGTTACCAGCAAACCCTGTAATAAATACAACTTAACAACAAAGTGAACAAATAGATGGTACGATTGGCCTGACCAGATGACAGATCTAACAACAAACTGTTTGGTTGCCTAGCTGATAGTTTAATATATTTTACTACACGTGTAGTTACACATATAAAAAAAATAAATATCTGTTCAAAAAAATAGATACGACTTAAGATCGGTTAGATATCAATTGAAGAAGACCTCTTAGAGTACAATTACTTAATATGGTACACTAGACTTGAACCAAAAATTTTCAGGTCACATCTGATCCAAGTCTAGTTTCAAGCTTAAAACATAATTTTCCTTCGTACCACAATAGAAAATACAATAACAAAGAATACAAAATCAAATATTTCCTTTAAATAGAATAAATTTAAGTTTTAATGTTTGAATCTATCACAACTCATATCAAAAGGTCAATATAAACTTTTACATTAAAGGATCATAACTAATAAACAATACAACATTTAATAATCAATAATTAATCAAGTTCAAGTCAGTTCTGGTTTACAGAGAACTAACCCGAACCGACACAAAATCTACGTGAACCGAATTGAATTAGAACTGAACTGAATTGATCTGTTTAGTTCGATTCTGGGTTAGTTCTCGGTCTTCGAATTTATTTGATTTAAAAAAAAAATTGTATGCAAGCGATTAGTCCCTACAGTCAAAACTTCAGTCAAAATAAACCCACATAAAATTGGTCGGATCAAAGGATTAGTCAAAGCAGCTCCCTCAAGTACGCAAAAAAAAAAAGAACGCGCTTTCAATGCCTGTAAAGCATGTGAAGTGGGCCGTCATGGGCCATAATGATGCACGGCCCACTTCAAGAGCTGATCCTATGATGACCCAATTAACCTTTTACAAGTTTTTTTTTTTTATTTTTTTATAAGCCTTTTCCAGTGTTATTGAACGGAATTTCGGGTTGTTTTTTGTTGGTTCACCCCCAACAGCTCAAAACAAACCGAAAAACACTTCAAGCTCGAAGTGAGAATGATTCGAGTTTGAGCCGAGCTGGGCTCGGCTCAATCTCGGCATATCACAATTCGATTCGAGTTCGAGCTGATTCTTTTTAACTTCAAATTAACTCGAGTCTTAATTGAGCTAACTGAGACTCTCCAATAATTGAATTTTTTTTAAAAAAATGTGCTAATAATTAACCATATCGACAAGTTCATTTAAGAAATATCCTAACAATGACTAACACATACTTATATATATATATATATATATATATATATATATATAAAAGTAATAAAATAATTACAATAAATAATTGAATACATTATCTATATTTAAAAAACTAGAAATTGAGTCAAATCAATTTGATTCAACCATAGTTCATAACTCAGCACAATAGATTCGAGTCGAACTCGATTTAAACTAAATATTTATTTGAACATTATTTGATTATCGGTTTTGAAGCCAAACTCTCACCCTTACTTTAAGCAAATCCCTTTTTTTGAGTTTCGGCGAATTTTTTCATCCATGAGTCTAAGGGTGTTAATATGGATCGAAGATCGAAAATCGATCGAAAATTGAATCGATTTTAGATCAAATCGAAATTGAGTCAATCTAAACGAGCCGACTAACGAGCCAAAAGTTCAGCTTGGTAATGATTTCGAGCCAATTTTGAGCCGGGGTAGGCTAGTTTCAATCCAGCTAGAAATCAGCTCGAATTAAAATACATTTATTATAATAATACATATATATATATTATATGTATATAATATATATGTTATATTATATATATATATATGTAGTAAACCGAAGAGCTGGATCGAGTTAAGCTTACCCGGCTTGAGATCGGTTCAAAAAAAAGAATCGATTCATTTTCGAGCCGGCTCAAAAATGAATCGAAATAGGCTCGAAGTTGATTGAAATCGGGTCAAGCCGGCTGAAAGTCGAATTCAATCAACTCGAGTTAATTTTGAATTGATCGAAATATGACCAATTTAATTTCGAGCCGGTATTGAATTATTTTAAAATCGGATCGATAACAGCCCTACGTGACCCTCACCAAGTAGCTTTCTGTAGGACACCATAATTGGTGAGTCTGCCAAGCCTGCAAGGCCATGGAGAGTCGCAGAAGTAGACTCGAAATTTAATGCTGAGTTCTGAGATTAACCAAATCATTTAATTTTATTATAGATTAAAATATAGAACAAAAAAATAATTTTGAAATTATGCTTGAACACATTTTTCATGTTTAAATGTTTTTTTTTTTTAAAAATAGCAGCTTAATAATATTTAACATAAAAGAATTCATTAAAATGAACCGTGGGATGAATAGCACATTTCCACTTTGTAAACTTGCATAAAATTAAAGATTTACCCGAAGGACCTGAACGTAATTAGCTCATTATTTAAAACTGGATTTTTGACTTAAACGAACTACATATATAATAGGTTTATAATGTATTAAATATGTCAATGTGTATTTCAACACGTAGAAGTATTTTATCGAGAAATTAGCTAAGAATTGTATTTTATTTTTAAATCAAATTTAAGTCTATAAAAAAATTATTTTTAGAACTAATACTAAGTATTACTATTCAACGCTTTTTCAAATAATTTCTATAAAAATAATAATATCATAATCCCAAACTGGAACCAAATCTATCCTGCCTACTGCTTCAATAACTTCTTAGATTCATGCATTTATATATAAAAGGTGTTTGTCTAATTTTATTTTAATATTATATCTTATTATTTAAAAAATTTATTATTTACTCTAATAATATATTCAATAATATTTTTAAAATTAGATATCAAGCATTTACGTTACTCCCTAATGATAATAAATACAAGAGAGATCAGATTGATTTGGCTCCTCGTAGGGTTAAGGGAGAGAGGGGATAACGTTACAATAGAGCCTACGCTACTTGCATAATTTCATTATCACTTATTCGATTATAAGAGAGGTCATATGAGATTACTTTAAGAGTTATACGGCGTGAGGTGAGTTCGGGCTTAGAAAAAAATGAAATTGGTTAAGCTACTTTTACTTTATAGCCTAATAAACGGGAGGAATTAAGATACTTTTATCCTCCCAATTGAATCAATTATTTCAAACTACTCCTAAATCGATCTTTCTTGGTCACTAGAATAATCTATTTCTCGAGATCTCTAAACGACTAATATAGTAATACTAAGCTATTCTCAAAGGTAAATTAAGCTGATTAAGAACGCCACACTGTGATCTTCATGGGAGATACGAAGATGTCCATCCTGTCAAAATACGAGAGAAGTTAACGCCTTTGTGCTAAAATATGCGACAGATGTAGTCTTATATATTGTTCACATAGGCAAACGAAATATAGTACTACAGATTGCGGGAATACTGTTCTTGAGTCAAAGACATGATATATCCCTTTGAATATCCTACTGATTGAAACACAAGGCAGGTTTGTAGTATTATATATGCTCGAGAACCATCTCATTGAGTTTTAGTTTGCGTTAATCTTCCATGCTACAAATTGATTATAGATTTTTTTTTTATGAACAATAGAATAACATTTAACCAAGTAAATGCTAATTCATAAATAATATAAAAATTTAAATAATATTAATATTTAGATTGCACGCATTGAAATAAATCTCCAATAAAAACAAAGTAGAAAACAAGGTGTGCTTTCGCGACTTTGAAGGATTCCTCGCTTTTTTGAAAGAGAGTAGGACAGAAGAAAGGCCACGAAATGGAACCGGAGACACGACAGTCCAACGAGAGATGTGAAGGGTAAATTATTTTGGAGCCCTTGAAGATAACTTCTATTGCACCCAGGTCTCCTCATGATTTGCGCAATTGCAATGCTAAATTTCATTTTGATCTCTTATGTCAGATTTTCATTTTAATTAGGTTCCATACGATATATTAGTTTATACGATATATTTTCTTTTTAAATTTTAGCAATAAGTTTAAACGGACGTTAAGAATTTTTTTTTTAAAATGCAACGGTTGAACCTAATTGTAAGAGAATACAGACCACAAGGATCAAATTGAATAAAATTTTATGTTGAGACCTAACTGCAACCGATTTCTGATCTCAGAGACCCAGAAGTAATTTACACATATGCCGTACCGATATCCGATAACAGCGCAGCTTTGCCGTTCAGGCTTCAGCTCTGATCAAGTTCAAACTCAAATTCATTCCCAAAACTAATTCCGGATTGGAACAAATTGGAAAATATGGATCTGCGCAGCAGTAAGCCAGTAATCAAGAGCAAGCGAACTGAAATTTTTCGAGCATACCTTTTCGTTTTCTTGATTCTCTCTCCTTGATTTTATATGTTAATCCCACTTTTCTTCCTTGCCGTGATCTATTTACAGTTAATTAAATGAAAAGGCATGAGAGGTACTCTTTCGCCGGCAAAAGTTACTGAGAGAGGACCGGGGGCGGAAGAATATGGGACGGCGACGGAGGGGGGAAGGGGAAATAGTCGGGATCAGAGACGAAATCATCCGGAACGCCGGCGGCTGCCCAGAGCCGGAGGTTGAAGGCTTCCTGCATCTCCTCTGGGACGAGCGGAGTCCGGCAGAGGGGGCAGGTGCGCTGATCGTGCTCCATCCACCGGTCGAGGCAGCAGCGGTGGAAGACGTGCCGGCAATTGCTCAGCGGCCGGACCTCCTCTCGGTCCTCGAACTCGTACAGGCAGACGGCGCAGCCGTCCGCCACCGGCCGGCGCTCGATCTCACCCTCGTCGGCGACAAGATCCCCAAATCGAACCACCGGGAGGATCTCCTGGATCAGCATCGCCGACACTGAGTGGTTCTCCGGAGGCTGGTGGCGGAAGTCGCGGATCTGGCCGGGTGAATCTGGCCACGGAGCGTCGGAATCGAGTAGATCACCCAGACCGACAGCGTTGAACACCGCGGAGATGATCCGGCGCAAGAAGCCGAGGAAGAAGACGACCTGGAGGAGGAGCTTGGGGAAGAGCAGCTCCGAGTAGCCGACCGGAAAACCCATGCCGATCTCCAGAGCTTTGAAGCTTCGCGACTAAGGGGAAGCTCTTTCTCTCTCCTTCTCCCAGCCGCGGAATTCCGGGCCTTTTATCCTCTCTCTAGTCACCACTGCTGCTGGTCTCCGATGCGAAGGCCGATCGAAGAAGCAGACCTTGTCGTATATATGAAGTAGGACTAATATAGCATACAGCTTGACGAAGAGGCGCCGCGTGTACTTATTTTCTCGCGCTAGATCTGAGGCACACGTGGCAAACCCTGGGGGACCCGATGCCTTACATTTTTGGTGTATGGTAGTTTCGTAAACACTGCGTTTCACATGTGATAAAATATTATATTAATATTATAATAAATCGACCATGGTAAAGCGAATATGGGCCCCTGAAGAGTTCACACCCACCGACCCGCCGGCCATCAATCCAAATCAGAGTCCATCTACACGATTACACTAATGAGTCACAATTAGGTTAATTGTGACCCACCAAGTAGAACCATAATCCCTGTTTGGCGCGAGGACCAAAACAGGACTAAAATGGTACTAATTTAAAAAATAACAATAATAATAATAAATAAATATTTTAAATCATTTTACACAAATTCACATATAAAAATTATTATTTTACTTTATATACTCAATAATTTAAAATAAAAATATCAACTTTATTTCACATTCTAGACCAAAATATTCAAGTCGAGTATTTTGATCTAAGATGTGAAATAAAATTTGTATTTTTATTAAAAATTATTTAAGTATGTGAAGTAAAATATTATTTTTAATATTAAAATTTATGTAGAATAATTAAAATAATTTATTTATTTTTATTATTATTATTTTTTAAACTAGTATTATTTTGGTCCTGTTTTGGTCCTCGCGCCAAACAGGGCTCTGACTGGTAAGATTCATGATTACGGGCTAATTATATGAGTATGAGTTAGAGTTGAGCCAGCATGGCAAAAATAGGCTCGTTGGTTAAAATATCAATTCGAGCTCGATTTGCGTCTTGAACTTTTTGATGTACAAGAGGTGCGATAAAAGTTAGTTATGATATTGATATGTACATAAAGTGTGAAATAAAATTAACTTTTTTTATCTTAATTTATTTGTATGGTGTGAATTATAATTAAATTATAATATTATATTTTGTGTATGATGTGATATGTTTAGTTAAAATTAACCAGGTTAATTTTAATCTGGTTGAGAGTTCAAGTTGACAACTATACCAGCATTCAAATTTGAGTTGGCTTGAACATTAATTAAGTCAGGTTGAATCCCCCAACTATGTGATTTATATTCGGTATTAAATATGAGTCAATTATGCACTCACTAATTTTCTTGATGAATACTTTAACCATTATGTGAATCATGCCATTATCCCATTATTTGTGATCTAAAATATAAATTTTTTATTTTTATTATACTGTGACAAATAATAATTTCTTATTTAACTTCAAGTACATAAGATCATTCTTTATGATTTCTCGACATATCTTTTATTAGACCTCCGCATTTCTCTTTTCTATGTAGAGAAAAAATTTAATAACACAACTTATTATTGAGCTTTTATTCACTTACAATTTATATGTACAAAAGATTTAAGTTGGTTTTCTCTGAATGTATCTTAATTGAAGTTACTCTGACTTTTTCGCAGATATATTTATTCTCATCATACCATTTTGTATATGCTCACTCTTCTGCTTTAGTATTCTTATTGCTGTAATACTTATTATATTTTTATATTTATACTTTATATACTAGTATTAAATATCTTATAATATCATTGATCTTATTATTATCCTATAAAATTTACATTTAAATTTGAATGAGTTTTTTTTCTCACACAGTATGTTAGATATATTTCTCCACTTAATTTTCTGATAATACTACCTTTAATTCCATGGCATTTTATATGACGAATTTGAGATATTATAAAACTAATAAACCAATATATTATATAGACAAAAATATTATTTTCATAAAAAAAATAAAATATTCATGGTCCGAATTCTACTTGATAAAATTATAAATTATAAACACGACTTATGGCTCGACACAATAAGCTTAACTAAAGCTAGACTCGATCTCAATTCAAATATCATACAATCCTCTTTTCTTAATAGAAAATATCAGACTAATATTATATAACGGTAGAGGTGATAATATAAAACTTGAATTATGAGAAATTTTATTAAGGATCATGAATTAGTCGAGTTCAAATTATACGTAATCAAATTACATTGAATTCAATTTATTTATAAATATTTATTCTACGAATAAGTCGAGTTTGTGAGCTGACCATTAATTGGATCTGATTTTAGTTATTAATTTTGGCCTATTTAATGATTAAGTTGAGTTCAAATTAAGCTATTTGGGTTCAAGTTGAACTCGATCTATGAACCCAATTTGCCGCCACTATTAATGGGTTGGGTGCATAATGGGTTGTAGTTTGATCTGTTTGGGGCCACCGTCATTGATAAGGAAGCTGACGTGCCGTGGCCGTGGGGCGGTTCAGTGTATTTGATATTCGTACGCTCTAGTTATTTTATAATTCAAAAAAGGACGATATTTTTAAATAGTTTTTTTTTTTACTCCAATTCACGCACTAATATTAAAATTTATTTGTAGTTTATTTTCTTGGATGATTTTTTAAAAGTTACATTTATTTAATTATTTAATTAATCAAAAAATTAACAAAGCACACAATATTTCTGATGCAACAAAATCTGCATCATATTATTCAAATCACTCGGGTAAGGGCGTTAATACGGATAAAAGATGAAAAATCGATCGAAAATTGAATTGATTTTAAATTAAATTAAAATTGAGTCGATTTAAATGAGCCGACTAATAAGTTGAAAGTTTGGCTCGATAATAATTTCGAGCTGATTATGAGCCGGAATAGGATAGGCTCGGCTCGATCCAGCTCGAAATCAGCTTCAATTAAAATAATTTTATATTATAATACACATACATAATATATATTATAAACCGAGCCGATCTCGAGCTGGATCGAGTCGAGCTTACCCGGCTAGAAAAAAAAAAGAGATTCGCCAAGTCGATTGAAATCGACTCGAGTCAGCTCGAAGTCAAACAAATCGAAATCGGATCGATAACAGCCCTACACTCGGGGTAACTTTTAGCATGACTTACACTTGTTAGAATGATTACTTTCTCCTTAACTAGATTCGCTTTCGATGGCTTACACTGATTTATAAATAGCTGTCTCATGCAGTTGTGTCTATACGTTCATATTATTAGTTGTTTGTATCGTTTATGAATTTAGACATAAGAGTGACTACATATATATTTATATGAAATTTGTGGATATATTCGATTATATAACTCGATATGATACGTAGAATTCAATTAATTGCTCGTTCAATGATTTTAGTATATCTTATTTATTAGGGGTTTTTACCCGTATGACACAAAAAACTTCAATATTTACTTATTAGACACCCTAAAGTTAAATATTACATGACACACACTTATTTATTTTAATTTTACAACCAACACACCCTAGTTAAAAAATCCTTACATTTTATTTAAGTAAACCATACTTAAGTTATGTTTTAACTTAAATAAAGTTCATAGAAATAAAATCTAACTCTCGGTGCACCTTAACTTAAATCTTACATGTTAAAAACTATTTAAATCTATTATTTATGTAGAATATTTTAAATCTAATCGTTAGATGCTTATCTTAACGATTAGATTTAATTTAAGATACAAAAGGGGTTAGATTTTATTCCTATGAACCTTATTTAAGTTAAAACATAACTTAAGTATGATTTACTTAAATAAAATGTAAGGATTTTTTAACTAGGGTGTGTTGGTTGTAAAATTAAAATAAATAAGTGTGTGTCATGTAATATTTAACTTTAAGGTGTCTAATAAGTAAATATTGAAGCTTTTTGTGTCATACGAGTAAAAATCTCTATTTATTAATAATAAAAAAATTTATTAATCATAAATTAGCTTGATGATGAGACCATTCGTAAACACATTAGTGTTTTTTGATAAGAATCTGTTTATAATTTTCGTGTTCGTGAGCTCAAACGTGCATGATCTTATTTCGCAAATACATTAATAAGCTCGTTCGTGAAACTCATAATGTAACATCCTGTGATCTCATTGTAGAGGTATTGTCCGCTTTGGCTTTAGGAAAACTGCGTGCTTGAGTGCTTCCCAGGAGATCACCCATCCCAGTGCTACTCCAGCCCAAGCACGCAGTTTTCCTAAAGTCAAAGCGGACAATACCTCTACAATGAGATCACAGGATGTTACAATATGGTATCAGAGCCGACCTCCCGTAGTACGATGTGGTTCGAGGACGAACCAGGCGGAAGCTGGTGTACCTGTGACGCCCGTGGCCGAAGAGGGCGGGCAGTGATCGCCGGGTGATTCCTAAGAGAAAGGAATCACTGAGGCAAAGTGCGGCTCCTGACAGGCTTCTAGGCTAAATAATGAGTGATGAGAGGGGCATAGGAATGAATTGTCCCACATCGGAAAGGGAGGGAGATCCTGAGCTGTATAAGTAAATAACGTGATCTCAAATAATAAAGGTATTTTTTGGGGCAAAATCGTGAGATTAGTGATGGAAAATTCCATAGTTGAGCGTGCTTGGGCTGGAGTAGCACTGAGATGAGTGACCTCCTGGGAAGCACTCAAGCACAAGCACGCAGTTTTCTTAAAGTCAAAACGGACAATACCTTTACAATGAGATCACAGGATGTTACACATAAACTATGCCCAAATTAACATATCTTTGTGTTCGCAAATTATGCTCGAATAAGCTCATAACAAGCTTGTTCGTAAACTCGATTTTAGTAAATAAATATGAACACGAACTGACAACTTCCCGGCTCAGTTTGCAAACATGTGATGAGTTAGTTTAATCAGTCAATTGTTTTGTTTTGCTTAAAAGCAACGTGACTTGACAATTATGAGCATAAAACTGCATGCAGAACAATATGAAATCAAAGTTTTAGAACTTATAAGATAATATTACGGTTTATATATATAAAAAAAAAAGATAATATTACGGTACTTCATGATTTAATCTATAGCAATACAAAAATATTAATTATATTGGGCATAAAAAATATATATGAGAATAGATGTTCTTCAATAATATACATATATATGAAACATACTGTCACTAGTACAGAATAATTCTATTACAACGATTCAAACTCGCTGTAAAAAGACACCGAAAATCACTGTATATGCTTTAACTGTAAAAATCATAAGAATCTATTATAGCGGCTTGAACCGCTGTAATAGAGTAGCTCTATTACAGCGGTTCATAGGAAGAACCGCTGTAATAGAGCTACCCTATGAAAAAAAAATAGTAATAGACCTACTCTATTAAAAAAAATTTCTACCGAATGAACATAATAACACAACAATTATATGTATATATTTTTAAAGTAATCATCACACAAGGGGATTTTTATTCATCCAGTCCCGACTGGCAAAAAAAAACCTAAATACAAGCTAATTAAGATTTCAAAAATTAAATAAGAAGTACTAACTCTTTTACACAAAATTATTATTTTAGTAATAACAAAGGATTTAAAAGATAAAGAAACTCCTTCCATGCTATGGAATCAAAGTAGCTGAGCACAAATAAAATCAAACTCTGTACTCATGTATTCAAAAAAATATTAAGAAAATATAAATTTGAATCATATAGATTTATGAATTTTTTTTATTGTGAATGATTATATTTATACTTACATGTGTATGTACACTAAACATAAATACATGTATGTATGTATATATTATTTGGATAAAAATTTTAAACTAGAATTATCAGGAAAAAAAAAGTGTTAGGAAGAAGCTTAAAGTTGAAGGAATATTTGAATTAAGAAAAAGATAGAGCTTCAGTCAGAAGTCCTATCAGAAGAAAAGAGGAGTGAAGAGAAGAGCTATGCACAATCTAAGATGACTGCAATCGAACAGTAGTGGAACATGCAAACATTACTAGCTGGTGGCTTCAAAAGTTAGTTCAATGGAGGAGTTGGCCATCGAAAAACTCTTTTTTCATCATAAATATGAGTATTTATAGTGAAATGAATTAGGTAAAAGTAAGTGGGGCAGATGACTACTTATTAATTCCCAAACAACTAGGCGGCATGGGCAGGCTGCTCTCGCCACCTATTAAGTCAAATATTTATAATGAGCATCTTCTCTTTTTTCCTAAGCCTGAGTATCATGCAATAGGGCAAGGTTATGATCTGACAAGAGCTGTGGGTTAGTGGCCTGCTTGCCTGAGACTGTACGACTACGAGGTGTAATCCAGTTTGGTGCGTCAAACTTATTCGAGAATAAAATTTGAGTGATTAATTAGTGAATTAGCCTAAACTTGTTATATGTCGAGATTAAATTATGTAACCAATTTATATATATATATATATTAATATATAAATTAATATATATATACTATAATTCTTCTAAACCACATCCTAAGTTTTGATAATTAGGTAACTGTCTAAGCCATTTATAAAACTAATATATGGCATTTTGAAATATAACTTGCCATAAAAATAATGACATATGAACATTGTTTTGTCCCTAAGTTTGTTGGAGGAAGTTTCACGTTAGTGCACATATTTATGTGACAAATTTGTAGTCAAAGCATTGACCAATCTCAGGCTATCTTAAATGAAATAATTTAATAAGTCACTCATCCAACAAATTTTTTATTAATTTTTTACTTAATTTAATTAATAATATTTGTTGATCCCATCTGAAATTTACATTGACTTCACTGGATTTAAAATTTTCTAGTACTCAGATAATCTCTTGCTCGACTAAATTAGAAGGGCGTCATAACTTTTTATCTAATATTAGGAGCACCGAGTTTGGGCTCGGAATATAAATTAGTCTTATGTTGGTTTAAATTAAAATAAAGTCGACTCGATTATAACTCGTATTAGTGATATTGTCTAGTTTGCAGGCCAATAGGCAAATGACCAACTTAACAAATTTATTGTTTAATTTGTGTTATTTATCAGTCCAAAAAGAAGTTAAATGTAGTCATTAATGAAGATCAGTGGATGTGACCAGTAATTTTAAATATTTCATAAATACTTTTAAAATTAATATCAGTCAAAAAATAAATTAAATATGCATTAAAATTTTCAATTATAGGTTATTGCGGCCTAGTGCACTCTCACGATAGCTATAGATCAAGTTTTTTTGGCACTTTTTCACCTATTTGTGAATGGTTTCGCTAACCACTATTGTCGGTCTGTTACCACCTTGTTATTCACTATATTACTAAGCTCTGGCCATCGCCAATAACTACACTACCGACCGCTGTTGACAGCCACAATGTATGCTTTTGACTATTGCGTTACCTGACGCCACTAATTACCATCGCCAACTGCTATTATGTATTTGAGTTAACTTAATTATAATTTAATTATAGTAACATCGATGAAGTGTTATTATAATATATTGAAGATTTAAAAATAAGAAAGAGATTAATGTTGAAATATATTCTTGAAGAATGATATGTATGTAATTGTTTCTATGAATTAATGCTTTAATGATTTAACTATGGAAATTATTATAAATTCTACCCATCAATAAAATATTATTCAAAAATTGATAATCCCTCGTTGACAAATCATATTTAACGTGAATCAATCTTGATTCTAGATTTTGGGTCAAGTCACGAGATATATTTATAACTCGTAACTCTATCGAATTGATTTTAGATTAATCTTAGCATAAATTTTATTTTTTTAATATAAAATAATATAATTTATATTTGTAGTACTATATTTATTAATTTTAGAAAAATTAGTACACCGTATGATTGGAGTATGTGTCAACTCAAAATAATTCTTAAATAATTTTCAATTTACGTTGAGGCTGGAAATCAAATATTAGTTGAATTAAGGGAGTTCGAATTTGAAAAGTATAAACTATGATTTCAACTTGAATTGATTTTAAAATCAATGAGTCGAGTTTAAGTTGCCCTCTAACTCGAATCGTTCACACCACCGACTATCATTGAGGCCTTGTTTGGTTCGATTTTTTTTTAAATAAGTGAAAAAAATATTTTATTTTTATTTTAATATTAAAATATATATATATAATATAAATAAATTAATTTTAATATTAGTAATTATATTAAATATAAAATAAAAGATAATTTTTAAAATTAAAATTTGTATTGAATAAAAAAATTATCTCAAATTATAGGAAGCCTCAGTTTCGAAATTATTTGCCAGCCCTTTCAGCCCGGTTGGTACCAGGCGTGCTTTCAGCGCCAGGCGCGCACATGGACCGTGCCAGTGGCTCGGCCCGGGTTCGCACCCTGTCTGAATTTGAATTAACCAGATCTTCTTTTTCGCCGCCCAAAATATTCTCTTCGGGCCGGGCCAACAGCATGGTAGGCCCACTGCGTTACAGCTGAACATGGTGTGCCATACATTATTCGAGATAGGGTACAGAGCGAGGGATAGCGACAGAAATGGGCGGGCCCTGCGGCCCGGTTACTGGGCCCGAACGAAGGCAATGGTTCCCACGTGCGCAGTCAACGGTGTCACAATTCGTCTATAGTTATGTTCCCCCAAGCGCCATACGTGTGACGTCGCAGGAGGACGGCGACGTATAGACTATAGTAGTAATTTCAAATTAAAATTAATTATTGTAATTTTTACCATTTAATTATTGAATTATTAGTGATTTTTTGTTTTTTATTAAGCCTTCAAAGTTCAAACACACATTTTTTTCACTTTTAACTCGAATCTTTACAGTCAACACCACATTAAATTATTAGTGGTTTTAATGACTCATCCTATTTGGCACGAGGACTAAATCAAAATCAAATCAGAACCAAAATAATACTAATTTAAAAATAATAATAATAATAATAAATAAAATTTTTTAATTATTCTACACAAATTCTAATATAAAAAAAATATTATTTTACTTCACATACTCAATAATTTTTAATAAAAAAATAATTTTATTTTACATTCTAGACTAAAATTCTCGATTCAAATATTTTGGTGTAGGATGTGAAATAAAGTATATATTTTTATTAAAAATTATTGAATATGTGAAGTAAAATAATATTTTTTTATATTAGAATTTGTGTAGAATGATTAAAATTATTTATTTATTTATTATTATTATTATTTAAATTAGTATCACTTTGGTCCTAATTTGGTCCTCGTGCCAAATATGGCATATTTTGGGGGCTATTTGTGTGTCAAGAAAATTATTTATAAAAGTATATCAAAAATCAATTTCAACCAGATAAATTTTTATAATAAGTTAGCCTATCACACCAATTAAATTAATTTTCAAACATTAATAAGTTTGCCATTATCTAAATTTGTGATTATTTTTAATTTCTTTTATCATTTATAATAAGTTTGACATGATGTTTGGTAAAAGGTAAACTCATAAAAAAAAATTTCATGGTATTGATTTTTTCATTAAAAAATTATAAAAAAATATTTATATTTTATTTTAAATAAAGCATAAGTTGTGAAAATGACAAAAGTTTATAAGTTATAACTCAAATAACAAAGTTCTTATGATAATAAACTAAATCTAGAATAAATAATAAAAATTTAAAATTTCTAAAGCAATAAACAAAAGTTCATTTTTAAGTAGAAAATAAAATAAATTAATTCTTCTTATGAGTGACTCTCCATTTCATGATCTTATGTACCAATATTTGTTATGTTAGTGATAGGAGTCTGTTAGAATAAATTTATAAGTTATACATTAATAATGTCTTTACAATATAAATATTAAGTAATCATAATAATAATAATAATAATAATAATAACAATATTAATATCAATATTAATATCAATATTAACGTGATATAATGTGTATAATCAATAAATATACAAATGTGTTATGAGTTATAAAAATAATAATATTAACAAGAACATTAATCAAATAAACATGTATAGCATTTGAATTGAATAACAAGAGGTGAGTAAGCATGTAGGTAGAAAAAAAATTAAATATAAGTAACGCGTAGTTCTTTTTTGAGTTAATTCATTTTATCTTTTGGGCTTATGTTTTCTTATACTATACTTTAGCTGTCTTTTACACATTTAGTGATTATCACCTTTAGCCCCACAGGCTATGACCTAAAATGATTATCATGTGAGATCCACATTCAGTTTTAAAAGTTTTCACTCCCTTGCGCAAAAATGACTATGGTCTCAAAGGCTATGAATGCCGTCGAGCTTAAATATCATATCACATACTTAAGTTAAAGTAGGCGCATAATCTCGAAGAAATCTTATTTAATTTTAATCCATTGTCATACCTAAAATCTTGTATTATAATTTATTGAATTGACAAATTTATACGTTTGGCCAATGTTAGTACATCTCATATCTTATCGTGTATAACGTAAGCTAGGTGCATATACTTATCTTTTCATAGGTGTCACAAACAAAAGTAAAGTCAAGTTTACTTTCATATTAAATTAACCAACAATGATCACCAACTGTTCAGATGGTCTAGTCTGCGTATTAGATGATTCGGTTGATGAAATACGAAAACACTACATGATCTACATTTATTTTTCAAACAACATAAAATATTAACTAATATTCCAACAATAAGATAATATTAACATGGTCTGCATTTATCTTTTGAGGGTCTATTTGTTTGTAAGTTTTATTTTAATAAGATTAAAATTAAATATAAATACAAATATTTTTTATTAAAAGTTGTCAATGATATGAAATAAAGTTAGTTAATATATTAGGATATGTGAGAAAATATGATATAAAGTTAGTTAATATATTAGGATATGTGAGAAAATATGATATAAGTTAGTTATTATTTTAGTAATGTGGGTATGATGTGAAATAATATTAATTTTTAATATTAAATTTTATGTGTGATGTAATATGTCTGATTAAAATTAAATCAGATTAATTTTTAGCGGCCAAACAAAGGAGGCCTTAGTCATACAACATAAGAATAGAAGAATAACGAGGAACGAGGGGATATCAGATTATTTTAAAAGTAGTTATATGAAATGATAATTCAGGCAAATTTTCGGATATCACTAATTCACACATAGTGCTGCAAAGCAAGGTATTAGCAACATAATTTATTAATTAATTCTAATTATGGCAAAATCATAACTATCATTTGACTAACCATGAAGAAATACATATTAATTGTAAAGATAAATAATTATTCATAATTCAATAGTAACAAAAAAGTCATGAATACAAATATAAAATAAAATATTCATCATGAATTTTCGGGAAAAACTCGACAACAAAATTTTGATTCGAAAGTTAATATGAATCTATGACAAATAACAAAAAAATATATTCGATTTATCAAAATACTTCATTAATTTTTAATTTTTAATTTATATGAGAAATGTTAGAGTATAAACTACCTCAGATTCACCACAATTTTAAGTTCTTTGAGATCCGGAGAGAAATTTCACTCTAAACTTCTAAATCTGTTTCTAAAATGTGAGAGAACGTCGAGAATATAAAGAATCGGAGAGATAATTATCGCTTTAGGGAGATCCAGATGCTTCTTCTTCTCCCATGCGTTTTTCTCTCCTTTGGTGAGGTTGACGGTGTTTGTAAGGACGGGAGAAAAGGTAAGTGTTTAGGTTAATTTTTTTTTATTTTTTTCTTTAAATCATAATTTTAGATTAAATTTGTAATTTTTTAGCCTTAATTTCAAAAAGATAATTATGAGAATTTAATGTATTTAATTTCAATAAATTTTAAATTATCAGATTTATCTAAATTTAACCTCAATTAAATATTAAATTTCTCTACAAAATATTTAAAAATTTAATTCAAATAAATAGTTACACAAATAAAAATCAGTTTTTTTAATGACAATGGGATAAATAAATTAGAAATCTAAATTAAAATTTTCTGGATATTATATTGCATATTTAGGTCAAAACTTTACTTATTATATAGGTGTAACATTCAACAAACTTAAGTTGAGCCCAATATATAATTATATCTTTTATTAATGTAAAAGCTTAAGGTAATAAATTGAAGCCATTAATTGTATATTAATTAGGACACCGCATATTTAATATCTAAAGTGATCAAATTCTCTGTATCACAATAAATTTCTGTTTCATATGATAATCGATTCATGTTAGATTTTTTAATATCTAATAGGTGATTCAAATGTACGTATCTCCAGAGGTAATTCAATCATCTAAAATGCCTCGTTTGGTTGGAGTCATATTTTTTATCCAATACAAATTTTAATTATAAAAATTAACTTTATTTTACATCTAATGCAAATATAAATATTAGAATTTAGAGTAATTCACATTTTACATACTTTCTAATATTAAAATAAATTTTTTTTCATTAAATTTAAAAAATTAAATATTTTTTTCTTTTATTCGATTTTGCCTATGTACAAAGAGGAAGAGGGAGACCAAAGAAGACATGACAAGAAACTATAAGGAGTGATCTTAGTTACTTAAACTTAGATAAGAATTTGGTAACTAATAGAGCGCAATGGAAACAAAGGATTCATGTAGCCGACCCCACCTAGTGGGATTAAGGCTTGGTTGTTGTTGTTGTTGTTGTTGTTGTTGTTATTCGAAAAAAAAAA